>CAUYRH010162799.1:0-44693 GCA_963574655.1 Perodicticus potto | reverse complement strand
TCACAGCTCACAGCAACCTCTAACTCTTGGGCTTAAGCGATTCTCTTTCCTCAGCCTCCTAAGTATCTGGGACTACAGGCACCTGCCACAACGCCCAGCTATTTTTTGGTTGTAGTTATTGTTGTTTAGCAGTCCCAGGCTGGATTCTAACCCGCCAACTCCAGTGTATGTGTCTGGCACCCTACCCAGTTGAGCTCCGGGCACCAAGCCATCTTTATACTGTCTGCAGGGACTAGTTCTATGGCCTTATTTAAGCAAGTGTACTTTAATTCTCCAGGGGCGTTTATATATGATGTTACAGGATATAACAAACATATTTTGACTTCTTGTCAAAATGTCCTGTTGAGGGCATAAAAAATAGAATTTATGTGCTTTTTCAGATATATTGGAATAATAAATATGATTAAAGTAAAGGTAATCTCAATAGAGCTGTGAGACAAAGTAAACTTACATAATAATGAGAAGTTATGATAGTGAGAGTCCCTAGAGAATATGTATCAAGATAATTTGTGTTCCTTTTAGCTCACCTTGGTTTTCAGTTTTCTAGCTCATAGGGAGTTGCATTTGTGTAAAACTGTTGAGTTTCCCTGTGTAAAAGTAAAGGGCTTCAGTTAACCCAGTCCAAACCTTAGTGGTCTTTTTCACAGTTTGCTCTGCAAATTAATTGCATTTTATTGTCTAATACAAGCTCTGCAAAAAGTTACGTTGGGGAAGTTGCAATGACTCTAATAAATTAGTAATTCATTTCCCAAGTGATATTTTAGTTGCCATTGATTAGAAAGATGTCATTCTTCCAGATTTGACCTATAGCATGGAACACCCCAGTATATCAGTATAAAGGAGCACCAGCTCAGATGGCTCATCTCCAAGACACTTGAAAAATACCCAGAATTTGGATGCAGACTATGGTAGCCCTTAGCTTACACAGCGGGCACCTTCCCAGCAGATTAACAGCATTAAGAAACAAGAGAGGTATGTTCCCCTAACATGGGAATCTCTGTTTGCTCAGGATTGTCAGAGGAGAAAGAAAAAATAAAAGGTTGTCAGAAGAAGCCCACAATTTGTTTTTCTAGGTCAGAGTAAAACAAGAAAGATGAGTAGAAATTGCAGAATTCACGGCTCTCATCTCCACAAGCCAGTATAGGAAAACCCACAAACAAGTGAGGTTCTCGCATTCCCAGCTCCGAGGCTTTTCATTGTGAGGATTCTGCTCATTGGTTTGCCAGCTATTTCCTGTCTGATTTCCAGAAGGAAAGAGTCTCTGGAGCTGGTGGTCGAGCTTTATAGGTGGGTTCTAGCCCCTGCATCTTCTTAAGCTCTCCCACCCTCCCTTTTTCTGCCCTGGCTTCATACAGTAGAGGCTTATTGCTTTTTCATGAAGGGGTCTTCTCATAGTATCTCTACTATCTACCAACTACTATTTGTTGGTAGTCTGAGGAAGGGGTTTGCTCCCTTTGTGAATAATTCTGACTGGGCAGGTCACACCACTATTTTAAATTTCTTTGTCTTTTATCTTTCTCCCTTTTTCCCTCAAAATTGGGTCGTCATTGCCAATATCTGCAAATTTGTCTGTCCTTACCATCCAGTTACCTTTTCTCTTGCCCAATAATAAGGCTGCCATAGAAGTGATAAGGAGTAAGGGTCTATTCTGATCTGCCCCTAAATCTATCCTCGTTAATTCAGCAAATGCCTCAGGGAACCACTGCTGGGAATCAGCGGGGCTCACCCCACTACCCAGCGGCTCCTTTGAGGTCACCTCCTACGGAAGATCTCAGTGCCGCCAGCAGTGCCTCCCAGTGGACTGCCAGGGCACGCGAGGAGCTGAGCTGGGCCAGGAGGTAGTCAGCCTCCTGGCAGCCTCTCAGGAGGGTGCTGTCCGTAATCTTCCCCATCGTGCCTGTTTTAGTCAAGCAAAATCAGCAGAAGCAACATTCCCTACAGCAGCAGCACAGCGTGCACCCCAGGGCTGCAGGCTGAAGACGTGCTGCAGAGCAACTGGTGTGTTCTCCAGGTCTTTTCAGAGCACTGAAAATATCTCCTAAGATCAGTAAAACCAACTGGGAGAAAAGAGCATATGCACTCTCAGCATCTCCGATGTGCCTGACGGTTCTGGATCATTTATAAAAGGCACTTGAATCACTGCAGCAACAGAGGGGTACAGCTGATTTTCTTCACATGAAGCTGAAAAGTAAGTTGGTCTGTGTGGCTGTGCAGGGACTCCTTTTGTGTCCCCTTTCATCCAGGTTAACAGGGCAGCAGCTTCCTTGCCTAGCACCTTAACTCTAGGGTAGCCTCTTGATCCAAATCCAGACATTGTTTGCTCCTCTGTCTTCATCAATGCTGCTTCCTTAGCGATGTTTTACCTGTGCAGTTTAGGGAAGTTTTAGAGATGGAATTCATACTAGAATATTCTAATAAGGTTAGCAATTCTCCCCTTTTCAAGGGGAGGTTATCCAGAGATACTATGGCCATTAGAAACTATCCACACATCCAAAAAGTCATTGTATCACTCTTGAGGGGCCCAGATAGAGCAAAGATAGGTAACGGGAAGCAGAAAAGGCAGAAGCAACAGCAGAGAAGGTTCAGGATCCTGCAAAAGAGAAAGGAGCTTTCAGTTACCTAATCTTTTCCTCCAGTTTCTTAATTCATTTGTTGTGGCTGTCCAGCTTTTTCATTCTTTTATTTTCTGAACTCCAAAGATACCAAGAATCCTTTTGTTTTGAGTGGAGTTTTTTAAGAATCTCTGTCTACTTTAAATGAACCTTCCTTTGACCATTGCAAAGCAGGATTTTTTTAATAAATATATTTATGCCCAATGTAACAGACTGAAATAGGATTTCATTTTTATGAAAGAGACCTACTGACAGCATTCTGGGCTTCTCATTTTACCTTGCTATTGAAGTCAGCGGCATATCAGATGGGACTTTCAAGCTCATCTTACCCATTTGCTCAACAGTAACTCAAAATCTGTAGTGAATTTTCTCTGGGAATCCAATCCCACTGAACCAGGTAGCCAGAGGGAGACTTTTAAGCAAACATTCAGGGACTCTCACCTAATGAAAGGGGACCACAAATCCACCGACAAGTTCACCCAGCAAAAGGTCTACCAGTCATCCTTACCACCAAACTGTTGAGATAAAAAGAAATCAGGACCCAAAGGAACATGGCAGTCCATAAGTATAGAGTTAGCTTTTTACCCTTGTGTTATTGAGCAAGAACAAAACAAAAACCCGAGTACATGCGGATAGACCATAGTGCCTACAAAGCTCTGGTGAATGGATTCTGTTTGTGTGGAATTAAAGATCTGCTGCTTTCTTAGTAAATAGTCAGCGGTTCGTTTGCAGTAGTAGCTATGTTGCACTTAGGACCTGTCTTTCGTAATTTCTCACCAGGCTAACTCTGATTTTTTAATTCTTATCAGTGCCTCCTGTAGTTACCCCCTATTTTCTGTCTAACAGTTCTCACAGCCTTCCACATACCTCAGTCAGGTTAGGTTAATTCTACTCTCCTAAAACCTTTTCTACTCTGCCCCAGTCCCCTAAGCAGTTTGGAGCCACCTGGGAGTTGTCTGGTCAGGCTTAAATATTACTAGGGATGATTCTGAGTGTTGGTGGCTGACAGAGACGGCCACGGCAACAGCAGCCGTTCCAGGGACTTCTAAATTAGCATTCGCTGTTTGGCCTGATCAGGGAAAGACTGGCTGGGAAAGTTTTAGCAATTCAGAGATCTACCCTGCACATGCCTTCATCCCCCTGTGCAGAAGAGAACATTAGCCTGCCCCACATGTGATCCAAAGCTAGGAAAAGGAGGAAAGGCAATTGTTAATTGCACTGAATCCAATTTCAAGTTCCTAAGGGTTTTACTGTACCTAGATGCACAATTACTGTGTTTTAGAGGAAGCACGCCTTCAACTATATAAAGTATTGCCAAATTGCTCTCCCAATTTACACTCCCACCTATAATGTATGAGTTCCTGCTTTCACATATTCTTGGCAACATCTGGTGTTTGCAGACTGTATTTTTACCAATCTGATGAGTGTGAAGTAGTGTCTCACTTTGGCTTTAATTTGCATTTCTCTACTATTGAGCATCTTTTCATATGTTCATTGGTCATTTGAGTTTCCTCTTCTGCGAATTGATTGTTCATCTTTTGCCTTTAAAAAAAGCTGGCTGCCCTTTTTGATATCTGAGTACTTTCCTTACCTCTTGGTTTTATATGTCGTATCTTCTTTTCATCTATGACATTGATCTCGTCATCGAGTCTTTTGCATAAAGAACTTTTTTGTGCTCAAATATGTCAGTTTTTGCCTGGATAGCACATATTTCCATATCTTTTTTAAGAACTGCTTTCCTATTCTGATGTGAATGTCTCTTAAAATTTCTTCTAAAAGTTTTTAAATTTTTCTTTTCATATTTAAATCTTTGATTGATCTACAATTTAATTTTTATATATGACGTGAGATAAAAATGCAGTGTTTTTTCCAGGTAAATTGCCCTGGCACCATTTGTTGGATGGTCAATCCATCTTTTCCTCATTCTCTGGTACTGTCACTTTATTCTTGCCTTTTGTTTTCCGTGTATATTTTAGGATCATCTTCCCAAGTTCCATGAACATACCTTTGAGGAATTTGATTGTAATTGCAGTGTACTAAAGATTGATTGTAGTGCACTTACAGATTAACTTGAGAACAATTGCCATCTTTATAAATTAAGTCTTACCATATACAAAAATGCTGTATTATTCTTTGGGTCTTCTTTTATGCCCTTTAATACATGTTTTCAATTTTCATTTTCTCTATAAACCTCTTACATACCTCTTTTTACAAAAATTTATTATTGTTTCTGTTATAAATTGGATTTTTTTTTAAATAAAATTGTAGGCCTAGCGCTTGTAGCTCAGCGACTAGGGCACCAGCCACATACACAGGAGCTGGTGGGTTCAAACTCAGCCTGGGCCAGACAACAATGACAATTACAACCAAAAATAACTGGGCGTTGTGGCGGGCACCTATAGTCCCTGTTACTTGGAGGCTGAGGCAAGAGAATCACTGGAGCCCAAGAGTTAGAGGTTGCTGTGAGCTGTGACACCATGGCACTCTACCAAGGGCCCTACCAAGGGCGACATAGTGAGTTTCTGTCTCAAAAAATAAATAATAAATAAATAAATAAAATTATAAATTGATTTTGCTTATGTGGCAACACTCATTTGTTAATAAGAACCTTAGCAATGCCGTAGCAGGTTGTGGTCAAAGCATATCGTGTGTCTGTTTCAGATTTCCATATCTATTGAAATCTGTTCTATGAACATAGCTAATTTTACAAAGTTTTCGTGTGTTTTTGAAAAGATTTTTTTCCCTTTAATTTTGTGCAGGATTTGTGTATGTCCATTACAGCAGACTTTTTATTGATTGTTCAAATCATGTATTTTATTAAATGTTTTCCCCTCTGTCAGTTGGTACAGCCGCAGATTTATTCATTTCTTCCAGCAATACTGTGATCTTTTGCATTTCTGATGTGGAGACTTGAGCTTAAAATTGCCACACCTTCCTAGGAATCCTTCCCTTTCTACTAGTAAATTGCAACACCTTCCTAGGAATTGTTTCCTTTCTACTAGTAGGTTGTAACTTTTTATCCCTAATACTGATTTTACCTTAAGTATTTTCTTTTTCCTGGTATTAACAGGACGTGCCAGTTTTCTTTTGGCTTATGCCAGTGTTTTTCAACCTTTTTTATCTCATGGCACACTTGAACCTATAGTTAAACTTTCGCAGCACACTTTAATTATGTGGATTAAAAAAAAAAAAAAAGAATATACTTACTGTGCTTTGAATTTTTTTGAAAATTATTTAATTAATAATCTTTAATAATTTTTGTGGCTCCCTAAGACTCTCTCACGGCACACCATTGTGCCAGGTCACACTGGCTGACCATCACCAATGTGTGGTTTGCTTAGTATAACAATCACGGATGCGTTCAGCTGCACATAACAGAAAACTGGACTTAACAATTGCTTAAGTAAATGGAGGATAATTTTTTTCTCAGATAACAAAATTGGGGATAGATGTAGGTCCATCTGCTCGGGAACTCAGGCTCTTTATATGTTTCTACTTACTGTTCACAGTGTGCCACTCCCCCTCCTCATTCTACAGGCTTTGTGGAGGGAGAAGAGAGGACAATGAGAACGACCTTTATTATCTGAATCGCACGATACAATATCCTACTTTAGCATCTGTACAGTCTTTGTCCCATGATTGTACATGGTTTTCTGTTTACACACATTTTATGAAAGTGAACGTTTTTTCATTAGAACATGGAATCTTGGGCGGTGCCTGTAGTTCTCAGTGGGTTGGGCACCAGCCACATACACCTGGGCTGGCAGGTTCAAACCCGGCCTGGGCCTGCTAAACAACAATGACAACTGCAACCAAAAAAATAGCCAGGCGTTGTGGCAGGTGCCTGTGGTCCCAGATACTTGGGAGGCTGAGGCAAGAGAATCACTTAAGCCCAAGAGTCTGAGGTTGCTGTGAGCTGTGATGCTATGGCACTCTACCTAGGGCAACAGCTTGAGATTATGTCTCAAAAAAAAAAAGTTCTCCTATTTCTGGAGTGAGTATTGTGACAGTTACCTTTACCAAATTAAATTACCAGGAAGAAAATGCTTATGTAGGGCCTGTCTTTAGACCCAGAAGCAATTAAGTGCTCAACTCTCAGTAAACCAAATATCACTACTTTACAGCAAAGCATAAGCCAAGAGATTTCAGAGTAATCAGATTAATGCAAAGTAAAAATATAGTATGGTTTTAGCAAGTTTGTGTATTTAGGAATATGTGCTATATACGTTCTCTCTAGAAAGAGCATTTTCTATAGTTTTTCAGAAGACTGGTCAAATTTCAGTATTTTCCGTGAAACCTAACATTGCTTTGTGCCTTTTGCTGGGGCCTTGGCCAGGCTATCAGATAGCTCATCTTACCCAGAAAAGACTTCAAATTCTCCTTTTCCTTGTCCCATTCTGTGAAACTTCTAGTACCTCTGACTTCACCTCTAATCTTGCCTTGAATAATTGGGACAGCTCTATTGAACCATAAACAGGCTCTATGTTTGTAGCCTTAAATAATGTGTAATACAAAACAAATGGATCTATTTCTGTTTTGTACTAAAAATTATTAGCCATACATTATATGGCTCTGGTGCTTCCTGGGGACTTTAGAACAACATATTTATAGCCTAATATTTGATTTATACTAAAGCTTAACAAAGCATTTACCTACATTATTTCATTCAGCCCTCCTTAGTACCAAAAAGAAAAATATCTATCTCCATTATAGACAAGAAATTGAGCCTTCAGAACTCAAACTATAAAAACATAATCACTGCATTCAAAGCAGAAGACTTTTTCTTTAAAAACAAAAAAATTGCAATAAGTGCTATTTTTGAATTATTAGGTCAAAGTGCACAAGCAAGCCTAGGGCTAGATAAATACTTGTTGAATGCCTACACTCTCAGTTGGGCATTCCCTTTTAAGCTAAGACTGCTAATCCAATTTTGAATGCCCTTTTGTCATCATTAATCCTTGTCCCACACAACACGAGTGTATTGTAAAACAGAAGCTAGGTGTCTTTTCATTGCAGGGCCTAGGAAGTGTTTCTTGCATGAGATTAGGCATCGTGGACATGTTTTATCTTTGGTGGGAGTGAGTATGTTGCATTGGCCCCGTAATAGATTTAGAGCATTGCTTAGTCATTGGATTGAAATGCTATATGCATAAGGACTCTTGAGAAGGAAAAGTTTTTAGAGACTCAGAAATATTTCATCCCATTAGTCTTACAGATATTTTTCTGTGTGATGACTTATTTACAGTGGACTGATATTATTCCTGCTGGGGTTGGAGCTCTTTCTTTTTTCCCCTATCCTGCTCAAAAACAATTTATATCTTTCTGATTAGTTAACCTTTACAACTTTACATTTGAAAACTCACTTTTCTTTCTCCTCTATAAAATAATCATCCCATTTTTTTCCCCACATAGATCTTGATTTTCAAATAAGTTATCATAATGTTTCTCTGAGCTCTACAACTCCATCTTAAATTTGACATCACTTAATACTCTTATCATTATGTGACCATTTGTGTTTATAAACTTGAATTGATTAAATTGAATTTAGGGTTTGTGGGGTTTTTTTTTTTTGTATTTTAAGTATTCTAAAATAATCTTTCAGCCATGGAAACAAAGAAGTATTTTCCTGCCGAGGAATAAAGTTGGCAGTGGATTGGTTTTTGGAAAGAGGCCATAAAGATGTTACAGTCTTTGTTCCTGCATGGAGAAAAGAACAGTCCCGTCCTGATGCTCTCATCACAGGTAAGCTCATCACAGGTGGCTGCTGGTTTGTAGCTTTGTCAGAACACCAGTGACACCAACGCAGATATCTGACTCTGTATTTTCAACCTGTTTTTGTTTACTCAGACTGAACAACTGCCACATTCTTTTGGGTGGGGTGTGAAAGTTGTTTTGGAGTTTGAAATCAATTTATGTTAACTGAACATTAATCCTTGTTACATAAACCAGGTCTGGTTTTTGCCATTTTTGTGGAAACTTTGACTTTAAATTTTGTAAAATTCTGACCTTTAGACATGCTGGGAGTCAGGATACCTAGACTCAAATTCCGCCCCATATACCGAAGGTGGCGGGTTCGAGCCCGGCCTTGGCTGAACTGCAAAAAACAAAAACAAACAAACAAACAAAAATAGCCAGGTATTGTGGCAGGCGCCTGTAGTCCCAGCTACTCGGAAGGCTCAGGCAAATTCTGGCTTTGCTTTTCACTAGCCATGAAGACTTTGAGCAACACAAGGAACCTCTCTGGACTCCAATTTTCTCACATGCTATATGAAATTAGGCCAGATTGAAGTCAGTTTCCAATGACAGTTCAAAAAAGACTTGTATGACCCTGGCGAATGCTGTCAGTCAAGTAGAAGGAAATGTCTTGATCCCAATGAAGTATTCATAAATTACTATGTATTACGTATGTATATAATTATATATAATAATTGTGTTTAATAAGTTATAAATATAATTATAGATATAAGCCATTAAATCATTGTTAATTTGGTGTGAGAATGAATAGAGGCAGGGAATGGTGGGGTCCTAAACCATGGACTCAGAACCCAGCCTATATAAAACTGTAAAGCAGAGAAGTGTATATAATTCAACCAGTAGGACCAAAATATTTTATGACTCCTTGGAAAAGGTATACTTGTTCAGATCCTTATACCACATAAGAATAAATTCCAGATAGTTGAAGAATGAATTGTCAACGATCAAACCATTAAAGACTACAGAGAGTCTTTGGGGGAAGACCTTTCTAAATTTAAAAATTTTTGAACATTGCAAAAGAAAAGATAGATATGATTACATCAAAATTTAAGTTTGTGCATTTTGGGATACTTTCTTTAAAATGAAAATTCACCAATTACCTAAGAAAAATACGCAACAAATAAAGAATCCATGTTCTTTACATAAAGATCTCATACAGATGAGAAAACAAACACAAAACTGATTTGTACCTCAGGCTTGGTTGTCCAACTTAACCAGATGTGCGATACCTGCTTTGGTGGGTCAGTTCCTGACCGTGGGGTCAGCCTCCCTCAATAGGTGTTAAGTCATAGTAGTAGTGACTCTTAGTTGGTGGTTAAGGACTGGAAGAGGCATAAGAGATGATCCTGGCTATATTGGTTAAGTGACTGTTTAAGTTGTACAAGTTCATCAAGTTGTATGCTGTTCATCTGTATATTTTTATATAACAAAAATCTATATTTTTATAGATTATATTTCAATAAAAAGTTTTCAAAAAGTGGAAAACACAAAGCTCTCCCTAGTATTTAAATCATAAAATGCTAGGAATAGACCACTTCCAGAATACAAGTGTCAAATAAGAAAAGAAAAGTTCATTCATAATGGAAGAAATACAAATCTAAACAACTTATTTTTCACCCATGAAGTTAGCAGAGATTAAAAAAGAAAGTACTCAGTGTCCTGAGGGCATTACTCATACACTGCTGTTGAGATTGTTACACCCTGTCAAGAAAGCAATTGGTCTTAAAATGTTAATACTCTTGGATCTGCTGGTTCCTCTTGTATGAATAGTCTGAAGAAAATAAGCAGAGATAAAGGTAAATATTTTTGACGGAGACATATAGTGCAATATTATTTGGAATAGAAAAAAATGGAAATAAAGTATACATTTATTAGAAGAATGCTTCAGAAAATTAGGATGTATTGATATAATAGATACACATTAAACTATTTAGGCAGAATTTTTAATCGTCTGAAGAAATGTTCTTGTATATAAAAGGCAAGTTGTTTTATTGTGTGTGTGTCCCTGGTGTGCACACGCATGGGCCTGCATGCAGAGATATACACATACCAACAATGGAAAGAACAAAATGCACGGGAAATGACTAGAAGGAAATTTGCAAAAACATTAAGTTTCATAGACTAGTCATGAATAAAATGGAAACTGCAGAGTGTTTATCTTGAAATAGCTCATTTATTTACCGCGCAAATAGCTCATTTATTTACCGCACACGCATGGGCGTGCATGCAGAGATACACACGTAGCAAAGTGGTAAAATGGCAAGAGCAGGTAACTGCCTGAGAGCTAGTCATTGAGAGCTCGCCAGGCACTGTGCCGGCTGCTTTTTCACAGGCTAACTCAGTGACTTCTCGTAGCCTGTGAGGACACAGGCTCGACAGGATTGTGCTCAGAGGATGCGGAAGGCAGCAGAACCCGAGATCTGCCCGTGATCTACTGACTGCAATGCCCACATTGCTTCCACTCATGCTCTGCTGCTTTTCTGAACCAAAGTTCTGGTCCAGACCAGCCCACTTGTCAGGAACATCATCTATCCACATGGTAGGCAGGAAAGCCAAGCCGCACACTACTCCCCTGCTCCTTCTGCCCGCGCCCAGCTCACACTCCCGCTCCACCCATCACGGCCTTGCTCACCCGATTCTGCTTCCCACGCTGGTCCAGGGCAGGAGGTCTGAGGCCTCTCCGAGGAAAAGTCATTCTTAATCACGGCGGCCCTGACACCTGGCATAGTACATACCACAGAGGCTGCATGTAGCAATTGCCTGTTGAAGAGATGGATTGAACAAAAATTAGTAACGCTAGTTAATAAACTTTGAGAAATAACATGCTTTTAAAAAAAATCATTACAGAGGTATCTGGCATTCTATGCCAGAATTTACAATGGTAGGTGAATAGGGGATGGAAGGGCTTTACAATAGAACAAGTCAGTGGAGTTATAAAGCACTGTAATGGGGTCCCAGCAGAGACCCAAATGAGCACCCCCGCACCCCCCATCTGTCTCCTACGGGGTTCTCCACGTCATCACTTCCGGTCTCTCACTCAGTCCCACCCCACAGGCGGGGCGTTGGTCTGCACGTGTCCCACCCCACAGGCAGGGCGTTGGTCTGCACGTGTCCCACCTCACAGGCGGGGCTTCGGTCTGCACGTGTCCCACCTCACAGGCGGGGCTTCGGTCTGCACGTGTCCCACCTCACAGGCAGCGTTGGTCTGCAGTGTCCCACCTCACAGGCGGGGCTTCGGTCTGCACGTGTCCCACCTCACAGGCAGGGCATTGTATTCTGCACGTGTCCCACCTCACAGGCGGGCTTGGGTCTGCACGTGTCCCACCTCACAGGCAGCGTTGGTCTGCAGTGTCCCACCTCACAGGCAGGGCATTGGATTCTGCACGTGTCCCACCTCACAGGCGGGCTTCGGTCTGCACGTGTCCCACCTCACCGGCGGGCTTCGGTCTGCACGTGTCCCACCTCACAGGCCGCGCGTTGGTCTGCACGTGCCTCACGGGAAGGACACACAACCTACTGTAGCTGCGCCCGTAGCACCACTCTGACCTCTTTGCCTCCATTTTCCTTGAACTTTCTGCATTTAAAGTTTTTTCCCTTTGCAACCTCTATTACTTCTTAGCTTCAAACTCTCTCCTCATAGCCACTAGTTAGAAGAAAATTACTACAAAATGTACATTGGGAGGGAAAATTCTGTCGCTCACTCCTGAACCCCCTTGGTAGCTGCTTGGTTAATGGCATCGGAGCAGGAGCGTGAAGAAGCGGGGTTCATAGTGCCTGTCCGCATGGCTCCACCTCTAAAGCAAAAGCTTCAATTAATGAAAATCAGAATTTTCTCAGTCATATCCAAGTTTTATGCTGTTTATGTTTTTTTTACTATTTTAAAATATTACTGAAATTCCTGTAGAAAAAAATGTTAATAGGAGTTATAAATTATGCTACTTATTTCTGAAATTCTACCCTTATTCCTACAGATCAAGAAATTTTACGTAAATTGGAGAAGGAGAAGATCCTGGTGTTCACTCCGTCTCGGCGAGTGCAGGGGCGGCGAGTGGTGTGCTATGACGACAGGTTCATCGTGAAGCTGGCTTTCGAGTCAGATGGCATCATTGTGTCCAATGATAACTACAGGGATTTGGCTAACGAAAAGCCAGAATGGAAGAAGTTCATAGATGAGCGGTTATTAATGTATTCATTTGTCAATGACAAGTGAGTAAAACCATTTACTTGCCAGTGATGATCCTTCCCTAAAAGTGTAACTTACCTCTGGCAGCTGCTACAGAATCTTTCTCTATTTGATCAGAACTAAGACAGGTTTCTTTTCTGTTTTTGTTTTTTTAATTTCAGGTTAATATATATGGGTACATACTGCGGTTAGGTTACATTGTTTGCCTTTGTTAGGAAAAGTCCAAGTTGTATTTGAGTCCTTCATCCAGGACATGTGCCATTACCCACACTCCATTCTTACTAGCCCCCACACTCCTCCCCACTTCTTGAGTTTAACTGTGTCCCTCTTCTCAAGAGGGCCTGGAGCTGTTTATCTACCGGTGTCAAATGAGTATTGAGTACACAGGATGCTTGTTTTTCCTTTTTTTTTTTTTTTTATAGAGACAAAGTCTCACTTTATCACCCTCGGTAGAGTGCTGTGGCATCACACAGCTCACAGCAACCTCCAAATCCTGGCATTTGGCAATTCTCTTGCCGCAGCCTCCTGAGTAGCTGGGACTACCGCCACAACGCCCGGCTATTTTTTTGTTGCAGTTTGGCCGGGGCTGGGTTTGAACCCGCACCCTCTGTATGTGGGGCTGGCGCCCTACTCCCTGAGCCACAGGCGCCACCCCTGTTTTTCCATTCTTGAGATACTTTACTAAGGAGAATATTCTCCACGTCTGTCTAGGTAATTAAATACAAAAGATGTGACGCCTCCATCTTTTTGTGGCTGAATAATATTTCATCTTATACATATGCCATAGTTTATTAATCCATCCATGGTTTGATGGGCCCTTGGGCTGATTCCACATCTTTGCGATTGCTAATTGAGCTACTGTAAACATTCGAGTGCAAATGCTCTAAGACAGATTTCTTCCCACAATGGATTGCCCCTCATTTTTTCCCCCACTAATTTTCGATGAGAGTCAGAAAAGCTGTAGAATGGAACTGCAGGAGGCCATGTGTGAGTGGCAGGTGCCTGCCCTTCCCTGTGCTTCACAGTGGAGCCCCTGCCACAGAGGACGTCCTCAGGACTGTCCGAGGGGCCTGTGACACCTGGCAGAAATCCTGTCTGCACCCTCAGAGATCTGCCTTTGCCAGTCAGTGCAGAGCATTGATTGATAGCTGACTAAATAGAGTCATGTTCTTTTTTTCCTTCTTGAGACAGACTCTTATTATCACCCTGGGTAGAGTGCTGTAGCGTCACAGCTCACAGCAACCTCCAACTCTTTGGCTTGAGCAATCCTCTTTCCTCAGCCTCCCAAGTAGCTGGGACTCCAGGCGTGTGCCACAGTGCCTGGCTGAGGAATAAGTATTAAGAAATATTGCTAAGGAAGTTTTTTTGTTGTGTGAACATCATAGAGTGAACTCACACAAACCTACATGGTAGAGCCTACTGTATACCCAGTCCATATGGCATGGCCTGCCGCTCTGAGGCCACAAACCTGTACAGTGTGTTTCTATAATGAATATTGTAGGCAGTTGTAATACACTGATGAGTATTTGTGTATCTAAACATAGACAAGGTACAGAAAAATATATGGAAAAAATTAAAAATGGTACTGCTGTCCAAGGTACATACCGTAAATGGAGCTTGTGGGACTGGAAACTGCTCTGGGTGTCAGAAAGTGAGTGGACGTGACTGTGCACCACTGTAGGAATAGTGTCAACACCTTATACTGCAGGCTGCATCACATGTACTTAAGTTCCTTACTTTTTTAGTGTATAAACTTTTTCTTCTGACTTTTTGATGCTTTTGTAATAACACTTCACCTAAAATGCAAACACATCGCACAGCTGTACAAAAATATTTTCATGTCCTTATTCTATAAGCTTTTTACTATTTAAACTTTCTTTTGGTTTACTTTTTAAACATGTTGTTAAGAACTAAGACACAAACACATTAGCCTAAGATGACACGGAATGATCTTCAGGGGCAGTAACACGCGTGGAGCTGTCCTCTCCTGGGGTAACAGTGCCTGGTTCTGGAGCACCGCCTGGTGGACCTGCCTGGGGCTATCCTTCGGTTAACTTTTTTAATGAGTAGAAGGAATATACTTTAGAATAATGATAAAGGCATAGTGTAGTAACTAGATTTCTAAAAGATGGGCAGCGCAGTAGGTCTGTTTATACCAGAGACACATGAGTAACATGTGCTTGTGACATCTCTAGGAATTTTTCCGCTCCATTACAATCTTAACGACTGCGGTGTTATGCAGTTCATGACAACACATGGCTTGTTGTAAGTCCAGGGTAAGACTCAGTCATGATTAGAGTCTGGAAATTGATGAGTGAACACATGACATGAACAAGCACGTCTCAGGAGAAGTAAACATGTAGGGAAAGTTCACCTGTTGCTAAGCAAAAATGCAAACTAAATCTAAAAAGGAATATATTTTCTCACCCATTTAATTTACAGAAATATTTTTGTGTTTTACTATTAAAGATACACATAAACTGTTAGACGGTTTGGCACAGATTAGCAGAAACCTCAAAAATATGTGTACTCTGTCAACCCAATAATCTTATTTTTGGAATATATGACTCTTGGAGGAAGAAAGGAAGACCGGACGTGTTCATTTCTATATTATTTATAAAGGTGAGAGTTCAAAGGCAACTAACTGTGCAATAGAAAAATCAATCCAGTTGTTCTACATTTATTGGAATATTAGTCAGCTAATTCAGAATTTTTATTATGAAGGCTGTTAAACATGGAAAAATATTTTATGTTAAAGAAGCATGAAATTATATTTACGTTTGATTAAAGTCATGTAAAATGGTGTCTACACAGGGAAAATGCCTTATAGCTGACACAGGCGTGGAAAACAATTGTTTTAAGATTGTGAGATTTAGCAACTTTGTCTTCTATTTATTAACATTGAATGTTGCCTTATTGTTTTTATAACAGTAAACACTATTTGCTCAATGTTACTGCTTAGCCATGTTGACGCTCCTGTGAAGAGTGCGTGCATTATTCCCATTACTCATGTTTTATGGGTAAATACTTGGGTTTGCTTCCAGTTCAAACAGTGACATGACAAGTAGAATTCTTCACTCATAATATCTTCTCATAATTCGTGTCAGAGGTTTCTTTTTTTTCTCTATTGGACAGTTAGTTCTAAATAATAGGTTTACTTCCTTAAGACTTTGTTTACCACTGCTGAGAAGCTCAGGAGTACAGTGAGAAGAGAATAGACTTTGGAGTCAGACGTAATTGAATCTGCACTGTGACGTGATGTTAGATAAAAATTGCTGAACGCATCTGAACCTAAATTAGAAAAGTTTATTAATCTGTGAAATGAAGCTAAGGCTCCTTGGGATTAGTGTCAGGACAGAAGAAAATAGTGTGTGCAAAGCGTCTGGCACATAGTCCCTGTTGAGGAAGTCTTTGGTCCTCCCACAGCACCCCAGCCCCTCCCTTCTCTTTACTGCCCCCACCCACACGGCTCCCACTGGACCCATGTTTATGAAGCTCTCCGAAAATGTCACTGCAATCATTTTCTAAAATCCTTACAAAATCCTAAGACTGAGAGGAAGGAAGAATTAATTAGAACATGCTAGGCTCAAACTTACTTGAATTAAAACGAACGTTGGCTTTAATTTAATTTCATATACTGATATTTTTAATCCTATAAAGGTCAGATCAAATTATTAAAATTTCCAAAAAACTACCTTAGAGTAAACAAATTTTTGTACTCTTATTTTTAGAATTAAGTGGCCGCCCCCCTGCTTAGATGCCTTTTTTTGTTATTCTGTCTCTGTGGCAGGTTCATGCCTCCTGACGACCCTCTCGGCAGACACGGCCCCAGTCTGGATAATTTTCTGAGGAAGAAACCTATTGTTCCTGAACACAAAAAGCAACCTTGCCCATATGGTAACTTTCTTATTGAGTATTTGGTATATGCCTTTAGAACACAATACATTGTTAAACTTTTGTTAATAAAAATAAATACTTTTGGATAGTATGTCGTTCTTTCAATTGTAATGTAATTTAAGAAAATGTCTTAGCCTTAAAAAAGCATTGTTTTTACCTATTTGGGTTCAAAACAAATGCCTGTCCCTGAATTAAAACATGACTTGAAAAACACAGTTAACTCCACATGCAGTTAGTTTCCAGGTGAGTAAAGTCTGAAATTCTTTCATCTAGATACAAATCAGATGAGCATGGTTTTATCACATTACAGCTGTACATGTTGCTCTTCAAAACAGAATTTCCTCTGGGAAAAAAAAGAAGCAGGCCTGGGATGAGAACATGGGGTGTTAGCCAAAAACTAGGGAAGTGATTATTAGTCATTTGCCCAGCTCCTTTGCTGCCCTGATAGTAAGGAAATCAGTAGACTGAAAAATAACATTCTCAGGAGTCAAGAGCAGAGCAGCGCGTAGCGCATCTACCGTTCATGCCTTTGTTTCTTTCACAAGTTAAAATGATGGTGCCAAACTGAATTTATTTTCAGGATCTAATGGTAGATTCCTTTAGCTAATTAATTTTACTTTTCATAGGAAAGAAGTGTACCTATGGACACAAGTGCAAATATTACCACCCCGAAAGGGGCAGTCAGCCTCAGCGGTCAGTGGCTGATGAACTTCGTGCCATGTCTAGAAACACAGCAGCCAAAACCACGAATGAAGCAGGGCTGGTGAAAAGCAACAGTGTTCCTTGTAGCACTAAGGTTGATAGCACTTCTGATGTGAGACGAGGTGCTCCAAAGAGGCAGTCAGACCCAAGCATAAGGACTCAAGTCTACCAAGACCTAGAAGAAAAGCTTCCCACCAAAAACAAATTGGAAACCAGGTCTGTACCTTCCTTAGTTAGTATGCCGGCTACTTCTGCAAAACCCCAAAGCACTGCATCTTTAAGCAATGGCCTTCCATCTGGAATTCATTTCCCACCTCAGGATCAAAGACCACAGGGACAGTATCCTCCAGTGATGATGGCAACCAAAAATCATGGAACGCCAATGCCTTACGAACAGTATCCAAAATGTGACTCACCTGTTGACATTGGGTATTATTCCATGTTGAATGCATATTCAAATCTGAGTATCTCAGGCCCACGCAGTCCTGAAAGGCGTTTCTCATTAGACACAGATTATAGAATAAGTTCGGTAGCTTCTGACTGCAGCAGTGAAGGGAGCATGAGCTGTGGGAGCAGTGACTCCTACATGGGGTACAATGACCGGTCCTATGTCAGCTCTCCCGACCCACAGCTAGAAGAGAATTTGAAGTGTCAACACATGCACCCTCATAGTCGCCTTAATTCCCAACCCTTCCTGCAGAATTTCCACGACCCCTTAACCAGAGTGCAAAGTTACAGTCATGAAGAACCAAAGTTCCATCACAAGCCTCCTCTTCCACACTTGGCTGTGCACCTGCAGCACCCGGCTGTGGGTGCCCGGTCCAGCTGCCCTGGCGACTACCCCTCTCCACCAAGCTCAGCACATCCTAAGGCGCCACACCTGGGGAGGTCCCTAGTGGCCACAAGAATAGACAGCATTTCTGATTCTCGCCTCTATGACAGCTCTCCTTCAAGACAAAGGAAGCCTTACTCCCGCCAGGATGGGCTAGGGAGCTGGGATCGGCCGAGCTACGGGATCGATGCCTACGGTTATCGGCAGACTTACTCGTTGCCTGATAACTCCACACAGCCATGTTACGAGCAGTTCACCTTCCAGAGCCTACCTGAACAGCAAGAGCCAACTTGGCGGATACCGTACTGCGGGATGCCACAGGATCCTCCGAGGTACCAAGACAACCGAGAAAAGATTTACATCAACTTGTGCAACATCTTCCCATCCGACCTGGTGAGACTTGTCATGAAGAGGAACCCTCACGTGACAGACGCCCAGCAGCTCGCCGCAGCCATCCTAGTGGAGAAATCACAGCTGGGTTATTGAAAGATGATGCATCTTTGTGGTGTAGTTTTTTGTTCAGCTCAAATGCTGAGGGAGGTTTGCTACAATAGCACATGTGATCTCCTTCTCAGCAAGGAGGTTATATAGTATCCATTTATGTGAAATACTGTATCATGGAATCTGTATGTATAGCCCCACTCGGCAGAAGTATCACGGGATTGCTTTACATTTAAACTTTTTTTTAACATTTCCTTTTTAAAGCTATATCCTTGGCTGGAAATTTTTCCAGTTTGATTTAATAGATGTATCTGTGATCTTTGATAATAATCTGGTGCATCAGGGGTTTATATGCAGCACTTTTTATCCTTGTTTCATGTTTTATTAACTTGGTGTTTGTCTATCAATTGCAAGCAATTACAGTACCTTCAGAATGTGGAGCATTTGACTAGACCTAGCAAACTATTTTTTCAAGCCAAGCTTAATTAGACTCTTTTACAGCTTTTTAAGTTATTTTTATTTGGGGAAAGTGGGCTTCTTTGTGCTATAATCATTATTTATAGAAACAAAGATATACTATAACACTGACTTTATACTTTAAACAAAATGTAAGTTACCAGTTTATGTTGAAATGGGTAACAGTATATATTAGAATGATTTACAGTATGGCACTTTTCATTGTGTTATTTTTGTTTGGATTTTTTTCTGTTAAGAAATTAGTTAATTTAATATGGTCGATTTAAAAGAAAGCAGATGCAATCAATGGAAAAATTGTTTCCATTTTTTTTAATATATAAGGCAAAAGCCGTAACCATTACAGGTTAGAGTTTTGTTATCCAGCTATGATGTGCTTCTAACAGCAGAAATGGAATTGAATTCCTAGATTTCCATTAACCTGTATTTTTAATATATCTGTGTTTTTGTTTGAGGGCACAACAATACTGGATAAAATAACCCTTTCACAGTACTTGCCTGTTTTTAATGAATCTAATTATTCTCAATGCAACTTTTATATTTAATAGACTCTTCAGCTTCCCTGCTGTTTGTCAAGACTGGCCTGGGGTGGCTTGTGTGTTGAGCGTATGCAACATGTATTGATACTGCACTATGGGAATGGTGGTGGAGGAGACGGGAATGGTAACTTAAAATTTTTGTAAGATATTGTATATTTTCCATTTTCCTGATGGTAGTTTTATTTGGGGGGGAGGGGGCCTGTTATATTATTAAGGCCAGATTCTTGCCACAAATAGTGTAGTTTTAGATACAGACCAAAGTCTGTTCTAGTATTAGTAAGGGATATTTCTGGTTTCAAAGTCATGGGTTTTGCTAGCTGCAGATGCATTTCTGTGGATTAAACGACAGATTCTGTAGTCAGTGGCAGACAGTTGTGTGATTGACAGAACTTGACTCTTGCCTCCAGATTGTGAATTTTACTCAGTGCAACACACACATTCAGATCCGTTCCTATAGTCTGCCTAGATGCCCTGGTTATTCTGATTATTCTCCATGAATAATGAAGTAAAGCCCTGAAAAACCAGAAAGTACCTTTTACTGTTGATACAAATTGTATCTTTTTAACTATTAAGAACTATTTTGATTTGTAGATCTAGTTAAAACACCAGTGTGTAACTATGATTAGACTTTTGGGCAACATTTTATCCCTTATTTAAACACAGATTTTAAAGTAAAATTGAGGTCTAGAATAGGTTAGAAAATAAAAGTAACAAGTTAGGTAAATAAAAGTGTCTTGTCTTAGTTTTATATATTAAAACATATTAAATACGTTTATTGGCATTTTCTTTCTCCTAAAACTTATCTAGTGTGAACTTAACTTAAAATAAAGGTAAAATGCTGCCTGAAAATAATGTCCAAGCACCTTTGACTAGGATAACATTTCCACTACTTGTGTGACACCGTGTGTTGCACGAAGTAGGATTTGGGTATATAGTAAATGCTTCTAAAAGGCATTGTGCATACTGACAAATCCAATATTCTGAACCGTGTTCAGCAAACTTAATTCAGGAGAGTGGTGTTCTACACAATTGTCGCTGTTGTGTTCAAAATGAGTGTAGTGCTCATCTGTACCCAGAAATGGTACGGATGATGCAACACAGACCATTCTGAGTGGTGTCTGTCTGAGAGCAGCCCTACTCACGTGTGAAACTGTTCTCCTTGATTTTGTTGGTCACTATTTATAGAACAAGTTTAAATGTAGACGCTAACCCAGTGCCAAAAGTAAGGCCACAGACGCGTAATACCTCTTACTTTAGTCATGTTGCCAGGCTGTTTTAGTATGAAATCACTTGTAAATTGATGTAGGTTGCGCTTCCATTTTCTTCATTCCAGCATTTTAATAATTTGAAGATCTGCCAAACCTTGCTAAATTTATTTAAATGAAGTCTTAGGTGAAAAGAATACAGCACTTTTAATTTGATCGTCTAGGGTTTCCAGCTATTCGTCATTGCTTCATGGATTTTAAACTATGGAAACTAGTGTAGCCAGCTGCCACCCATCCTGAAGGGAGTAGCTCTGAACTCCCCACGCTGAAACCCTTCAGTACGTGTGTGACTAATTACAAAGGTTTTTTGTAAGTAGCAGTTTTCTTATGTCAAGAGGACAGTTTGTCCCCTTGTTTTGAAGCACAAACATTGCTTCCAGAATGTAAGAGTGAGGTAATTGGCAGACTTTATATAGAGCAAATTCTTACTTATCTAAAGCAATAAGTAAAAGGATTCCATCATTTAATTATATCCACAGCTGACTCAAATCTTCATTTTAGCCAAAAATTCCTTCCTACTCAAATATTTTACCATACTTGCTAATAAGTAACTAGAAAGGGGTGTGTTAATGAGTGAAATTGCCAGATACGGTCAACTGATAGACGAAGAAGAATTCAGACTGCAGTATTTTGCCCCTGAATAATTGTCAGTTGACTATACTTTACACAGTAATTAGCCAGTCTGTCGTCTCTGTGTCTTAGTCCAGAGGGAATAATATCCAACCAGCCAAGTCCTGGCCCTTGGTATTTCTCCCTTTATGTGACACAAATGTTTTCAGTCTTATTTTTATGATCTCTTTATCCTGATAGAGTTTGTCATTGACCTATAAACATTTGAAAGAAAGCACACCAGTATGAATTATTTGATACTGGTGGAAACTTGAATTTTGTGTTTTTATGAAAATTCATTTATAAGAATGTGTAATATAACTAAAAAGAATATTTTATATTATGTACACACACACACACATACATGTTTGTTACGAGGTACTAAAAATGGGGGAGGGGTACTATTAATGGCTAACTTTTCCCTGATTGAACTATGTTTTTTTGAGTTGTAGATGACCAAATCCAGGGTCTGGATGGCCAATATTTAGAACTACTTGAATGGAAAGCAATTCTTCACTGGTTTTATTCTGGGTATTTTTAAAAAATTATTTTGATAATTTTAATAGAATGTGTAATTTTAAAATACACAAAAAAACAAGTAGTATTAATTATACAAATAATTATTTAACATGTCTTTTATGGATGTATCTATATGTATATAGATAGTAATATATTTATAAAACAAATATACTTTGTTTTGTAGCTGTTAGTTCATGACAGGTGGGAGGGTGTGTGTGTGTGTGTGTGTGTGTGTGTGTTTGTGTTCTGAAAACTCTCAAGCTGTTTCCCTCTGATTTAATGATATTTAAAGTATATTTGGTTTTCATTTTTCTCTTTTCTCTTCAACTCCCTTATTCAAGATACAATAAGATGAACAGTTTTCTGGCTGTTCTTTCGGTGTGTGGCTAACCCATTTTATTATCACCTAACTCCTGGAGAAGTCCTGAGTGCCCCGAATCAGACAGGTTACGGATAGAGACAGCACTTAGATTCCAAATACACAAAGGTGAAGACTTAGCCGAGATGTTAAGCTCCAAGGTATATACAAATAAAAAAGTATAAAAACATGGATTTCACACATACATGATAGAGAAAGTAAAGTGTTAATAAAAGAGAAGAAACAGGGCATTGTTTTAGATCAGTATAGAGCCATCCTTGAGGGTAGGAGTTGACGGACCTTTTCTATAAAGGATTAGCTATAAAATAATTCAGGCTGTGATACTCATATGCTCTTAAAAACCACTTACCCTTTCCTCTATAGCATAAAAGCAGCCACAGGTAGTAAGTAAATGAACCAGTATTCCAATAAAACTTTATTCACAGAAACAGGTAACAGGCTAGATTTGGCCTGTGTGCCAGTTTGCTGATCGCTGCCCTAGAGGGAGATAAATGGGGATATTAAGTAGTAGTAAATCTTGCCATATGTTAATAGGAGAAATAATAATTGAATTTCAGTTGACATTTTTTAAATATCTGATAGTTATTGATGTCCTTCAAAAGAGGATTATGAGATGATAAAGCATCTTAATTCATGTGTGTCTTTCACCTGGTCACATTCATTATTTATTAGAGGTATTTCTTGTGTTTCATCACACAAACAATTCTGTAAAAAGATGTTTTAATAAATATAGATATTTTTCCTGAAATTTTCATTTCTTTTTACAAATGGGAATCCCCTTTCCTGCCTTTTGCTTTTTCATGACCTCATGAACCAAAAAAAAAAAAAAAATCTGTTGTATTTCGAAAACTGGCATGTGATTCATCACAAATATTTTAAAGACTGAATTTATCAGTTACATTTGTCTGTTGGTTTTAGCTTGTAATAAGTGACAGATCGGTCCTTTTAAAAAATAGTTTTAAAGAAGATAAATATATTGTAAATTCACATACTATAGCTTTATTCTATAAGATTAAAAATTGTGACTAGTATAATTGTACCTATAATGTTTGTGTATTTGTTACATTGTGACCCTTTATAAGAAACAAAGTGTATCCCTGCTTTCTCTGTCCAAATCTTTAGCATAGATTTTTTAGATGCCTTGGAACTGTCCATGGTGAATGATAATCTTACTATGATCATGTGTAATTTTGAACTCAATTGGAAGAACACACTGCATGTTCATTTGTGGTGGTTTATACATGGTGTTACATCAATAATATCACTTTTATAAGAACATTAAATAGTTGCGAGCCTCATCTTCTTCTTAAGTATTATACTTCTTTTTAAATTAGAATCCAACTTTGGTCTCTAACAGTGTTTATTGTTTTAAATGTTTACTTAATTTTTTTTCTTTAAGGCTTTCTGTTGAATTGCTTATTACTCCTGTTAACAGTAACGCTGTTAAGTATTAGAAGTGACTTTTTTCCTAAAATCCTTAGTCTTTCAGATTTGAAGACAATTTAAGGTTTTGACCACTTGACAGTAGAAAATATCTGTGCATGTTTCATACAGTTTTATAAACTCTATGTAAACTTTCGCTCCTTCAACCATGTACTAAGTTTCCGTCCAAGTATTTCAGGTGAATAACAACATGTTACCCATTAAAGCTTTTGCCACCTTTCCTCCAGCATCTTGTGTCCCAAGGAAAAAAGACATTAAAGAGCAATGGTTTGTTTTATAAAGAATGTGTTTTAGGTTTCCTTCCATTTTTTTAAACTATAAATTTCTGTCTAGTGTGAAGTATCCACAAACATGCAAACTTCTACAGAAACATAGCATCTCATTGCTAGTATACAGATTACTGATTTTATATTTTCCTTTTAGGTTTTCCTTCCAAACCATAATTGTATGCTGATACTAGAATTTCTCATTTGATCCTGCAAACTTTTCTTTTCTTTTTTTTTTTTTTCTCACTTTGTCGCCCTCAGTAGAGTGCTGTGGCATCACAGCTCACAGCAACCTCCAACTCTTGGGCTTAGGCAATTCTCTTGCCTCAGCCTCCTGAGTAGCTGGGACCACAGGCTGCAAACTTTTCTTACAGGAAAAATAAGGCAAAGAATACTTTTAGACCAACCATCTGATGTGATCCTATTTATCCTCTGTCTGTTCCATATTTCTGTAATGGATTTTTTTAATCCCATAAGCAGTACTTTAGACCTACTTTCCAGGGAAAAAAATTAAAAATTCATTTTTCTTATGTTTTGTTTTTTGTTTCATGAAGAAATACCTCCTATGGCAGCACAGATGCTAAATAAACAAGCGCATGACCCTTCTCCACTTTCTGCATTCAAGGGTTAATCATATCATGAGCATCTGTAGGATAAGCAGCAGTGTGAGCCGAACTGAAATTTATTCTTATAAAAATTGAATTAAATGTCAAAGACAACTATTCATAACACATGATGAGTGTGGGGTTTTCTTGTTATGTTTTGTTTTCCTAATCCAGGGGTCCTCAAACTACGGCCCGCAGGCCACATGCTTCGGTGTGAATTGTATTTGTTCCTGTTTTGTTTTTTACTTCAAAATAAGATATGTGCAGTGTGCATAGGAATTTGTTCATAGTTTTTTTTTTAAACTATATTCTGGCCCTCCAACGGTCTGAGAGACAGAGAATTGGCCCCCTGTTTAAAAAGTTTGAGGACGCCTGTCCTAATCTGTCATTAAAGCATTTGTTTCTGGCAGTTTTGAACTATCATCAGGTGTCTGGCTAAGACAGAGTGATTGTTGATAGGGACCTGGTCCAGTGAGTTTACAGAAAATGGTAGAGGGCATGGGCATCCTCTTTCTTGCTTATGAGGCTGTCACATGATTTGAAAGTGTTGACAAGACCCATCTTGGTGGGAGGGGTGTGCACTGACTGAGCACAGAACTGGCTGGTGCCCAGCAGGGCTGAGGTGACTGCCCTCGGGGAGTTCACCCGCTTGCATTCAGGCTGGGATCTACAGGGCAACATAGTCAATAGGAATAAGGATTTTTTAAAAAATAGATTAAACAGATCACAATAAACAAAAATTCCTTTGATAACTGAGGCTAAAAAATTGGATCACTGTGGGGAAATGCTCAGCTTCTGGGAAATACTCGCACGAATGGGAGGAGATCACAGACCTCTGTCAGGTATCAAGGGGTGAGTCGGGGCTGCAGGTGTCACTGAGGTGACTGTCCACATGCAGATATGACACGATATGTGGAATCTGGGCAAACCGTTCAGAGTCCTTTTCAAACACAGGTGCAAAATGGAGTGAACGCCCTGCTCACAGGCTGATTGTCACCATGTGACAGCAGCAGTGATGGTGGGACTTGTGGATAATTCAAGGACAAATGCAGATAGATACAGTCCTGCATACACCCCATTCTTGCTGAAGTAAAACAGGAATCTTTGCATCATTCCTTCCATCCTGACCCAATTGTTGTAATCATTTTCTTTCAGCAAAAATATACTCAATTTCAGTTGTGGTCACAGTATTGAAATGTGCTGATGATCTTCGTGATTTAGCACCCTCACGTTCTGTGTCAGTGTGAAACCACTACTTTAGAGAGCAGATCTTTCCTCCTCTATTGCTTTTTAGACCTTTGGTTTTGTTATTTTTCCCTAAAATTGCTATTTGCTATTTCCGGTATTCTTTTTTTCCCACTTAATTATCTTAAGCTGTTGAACTGGGATGTAGACAGTTTATTTTGGCTCTGTCAGCAGATTTGATTATTGATACTTAGTTGTTGGCAGAGGACTCCGCATATCCACAATTAGCATTGGGGTGATGGGCTGCCCAGGTACTTCCTGTGGGCAGAGTGGGGGCGGGAGGGTCCAGATGCACACTGGTTAGGCCGCCTCATTATTTCTCCACCTAATGCCACTAGTGATAAAGTAAGTAGTGTTTGGGGAGGGTAGAGTTGTAAAAAGCAACCTAGAGTGGGCATCTCATTCATTAAAAATCCATGCACTTGTTTGTACATCAGCCTCTGCTGCCATTTGAGAGTTAATGATTTTCATTTTATTTATTTATTTATTTATTTATTTATTTATTTATTTTTGGAGACAGTCTCACTTTGCCACTCTGGGTAAAGTGCTGTGGTGTCATAGCTCACAGCAACCTCAAACTTTTGAACGCAGTTGATCCTCTTGCCTCAGCCTCCTGAGTGGCTGGGACTACAGCCACCCCCCAACACCTAGCTAGTTTTTCTATTTTTAGTAGAGATGGGGGTCTCGCTCTTGCTTAGGCTGGTCTCAAACTCTTGAGCTCAAGCAATCCACCACCCACCTCAGCCTCCATTTTCACCTTTGTTTTTAAAGGTTTAAAAGAATTTAAAAATTATTTTTAACATGTTAAAGGTTTCCTTTTTTGAGATTTTGTAAATAACCTTTAAATGCTATTTAAAATGTTATTAGAAATGTTATTTTTAAAGTACTTTTAAAAATGTACCTCTCTGCAGGTGCATCATAGTCCTTGGCTTAAGGGTCAGATCTAGATGGATCAGATTTGTAAATTTCTAAACCAGTAATATTTGCCACATCCCCTGGGGTGGTTAAGACTGAATGAGTTGAAATATGTGTAAACCTTTGAACATGCAACTCTATAGTGTGTGTTCAAGGAGTGACAGCCATTGTTGTGTAAATAACTGGGGGGTATTTAAATGCATAATGATTTTCAGATGTTCTCATTAGCGCCTTCCATATCTATTTAGTTATAACTGTGGAAGTTTGAATTCTAACAATTTGATGTAATTTGATATATTCTATAGTGAGGGCTATTTCAGGAGTGACATACTTCCCTCAAGGATCCTTGATAACCCCATCACTCTTTCTGTTTTGGGGGGGAGGGGGTTCTATGTATCATAATAGGGAAATAAGTAAAATAACAAACAATGATTACAAATTCCAGAATCTGAGAGTAAAGTAGTTTCTAGACTGCACTGTTACCATCTCTGAACTCCACTTTAATCCTGAAGGAGACACTTAGCAAACCAGTGTGCACGTTTTCTGCCCTCCCCCCACCCCCGAGTGAGAGAGGACACCTGTCCCCACAGAACAGGGGCCGCCTGTGCCTGGGTGCCTCCCGTTCCTGGGGAGGTGTCAGATGACACTGGTGCTGGTTTTTCTCCTTGAGCATCTCCCAGTTTATAACTGCTGCTCTTAAATCAGGAGACCCCTCACATTTGAGGGTCCAACCCTGTGAAGCAAACATCCCTATTTAGAAATATGGAAACTAAGATTCAGGTTAAAGTACTTGCTCAATGGCAGCCCCGTGGTTTGAACCCCTCTCTACACCCCCCAAAAGCCTTCTCCTACTTTCCCATGCTGCAAGGAAGTACTTTGAGTGGGCTCCTGATTGTCCTTGGCGTGAGTTACTCTACAAAAGTTTAGTCCTGAGGAATGAAATCCCATTGTGCTGCACAAATTTAAACCTGCTTTGATTTTACTTAGGAACAATCTGAAGTGGAGCTTGTCTGCTGTAGACCCTCACACTATGACCCTGCTTTCACATATACAGAGTTAAGAAAAAGATGTCACTTGGATCAGAGGTAAAGGTTTCCCAGAGACCTGCCTGTCCTAAGGATTGAGATGATGGCCTTGGCCTAGAACTCAGGTCAGCTGACCAGGACTCAAGGCTGGTTGATTCTGTGTCTGAAGGTTATTTAGAGTCTGGGCTCCTGTGTCCTCTCCTGAGCCTTCTCCGTCGTAGTCTTGAGAGTTTCAAAGGCAGGACATCTACTGCTAATGTTTCCAGTCATGCGCAGACCCTCCTAGGGCGTCTTTGGAGAAGGCTCGTTTAGCTGTCAGACTTGACAATACCCGCTGCAAACACATCTTTTATGTTGAAATGGCCGCCGTCTACATCTCATGCTCACTAGTTTCACAGATTCAGCAGGAGATTAGAAACAGGAAAATTTAATTCAGTGACCAGATTCCCTTCCCAGGTCCCCAGGAGAGCTCAGTGAGGAACAGAACCCTGGAAGAATGGGAAATAACGTGTCTCCGTGCACTTTTGCTCCTGTCCAGAGGCCTGGGCGGTGGGTCCGGGGCACAAAGGGTCCCCCTACAGCCGCTTGTGGGAGGGCTGCTAGGGACAAGGTTTTCAGTCTCAGCCTTCAAAGCTTTTCTCCCTCCCTCTCCACTTTTCAAGGACGTAATTATCATTCATTTGAATAATTGTTTCAAATATGCATGTGAAAAGATTAAGGGAGATGGCAAATACAATTTGGTGACTACATGAAAAGCTATTCAGTCAACTCCAGAGGAGATTTATGGGTTTGCTATGTATGTTGCCAAATTAACAAGGCAAGAACAAAGCGCATTGTGCCATAGCGAATGCAACACATGTTAAAATGCTGCAGAGGGGCTGAGCAAGACACATGGCCTAGTCCAAGCTCAACTGCACTGCCTGTGTTGAGCTAAGGGGGAGGAGCGTGGTGGGAGAGGCTGGAGTGGGGCCCCTGGTCAAGGGGGTGCTAGTGAGGCTGCACCAAGGCTGGGCTCCTACAAACCCCAGGGTACCCGGGCAGGAGCCCTCCCAGCCCTGCCTTCCCAGCCCCATTTTCTCATCCCGCTCTGAGTCATCCAGAAAGTTAGCATTCTCAACTCTGCCTCCGCCTCTCCCAGCCAGAGGTCGCCTGGGGACGTTGATATCACCCTGCTGGCAGTGACAGTAGGCAGATGGGAAGAGAGGAATATGACAGCGGACTCTGAAAGTTCCACTCCATCTCTCTAACTAGAGCTTGATATACAGACTTGTGATGCCGCTTTCCAGATTGGTAGCAGGAAGTGCCAAGTAGTGACAAGGGTGGCACAGAAAACACAGTAGTCTAACCCCAGCTCCAGTTGTGTTATTGAAAAACAAAGTACAAGGATTGAGCAACACCAGTATCTGGCGAGCAGGAGGTCGGGAGGTCCGGCCACAGCTCAGTCCTCAGGATCCTCGGGCTGAGGGTGAGGGCACATTTCTTAACTCGGCCTGCCTGCTGGTCAGTCCGTTCATCTGACCAGGGAGCGGTGTCACCAGACTATCTTTCTCTGTCCTCTTTGCTAACCTGAAGGAATGGACACAACATCCCCACTGCTGGACACTCCCTGCCCGGGGTCGGAACACACCACCTCATCTTCAACTGGGCAGGCGGCTTTGCCCAAAACACCCTCTGAAATACTCAGAGTTTCTGAGGCCAAGTGTATCCTCCAAAGAAAAGAATGACATTTCCAGAGACATTGGCTGTTTAAGCTGTAAAGCAAAGCACCTTGGGGCAAAGTAGAAAAAGCCAATGGCAAGGAGAGAGGCTCACCTAGACACAGCTGCCTGGAGGAGGCGAGCTTGAGGGCTGAAAGGGGAAGCAGGTGAACTCGGCAGCCGGCAGACCCCACTGCAGGCCGCACAACCTTGAACAGCTCCTTCAATCTTGAAGCTCAGCTACTTGCTTTTGTTGTGAAAGCAGGTCTTTGTACCACCTCAGTGTCGTCCATGTAATTAAATAAGACTCTGGTAGAGCGTGCCCAGCGTGCCTGGGACATATTGGGTGCCAAAAGGCGGGAAGTTCCCTCCTGGGGCCAGCTCTTCCCTCTCCCTGGAGGGCAGGTGCCGCCACCCCCCAGCTCTGCATTCAGGCTTGACAGATCCCACTTGTTACCCTCTGTTCCTCCTCACTGCTACGGTGGGGCCTCACAGCAACGGCTACCTACCCAGTCTAGCTGTGTCTCCCTCCCTTCCTCATCCCTTCCACCCTGTAGCTAGACTAGGGTTAATCTTATGATGCTCTTCTTAGGAGGCTTTGACCCTGCCCACCACACTTCAGAGCATCACACTTCAGAGAGATGGTGTGTCCAGCATCACAAGTCAGAGGGATGGTGGGTCCACAATCACATTTCAGATGGATGGTGGGTCCACAATCACACTTCAGAAGGATGGTGGGTCCAGCATCACTCATCAGAGGGATGCTGAGTTCACCATCACACGTCAGATGGATGGTGGATCCACTATCACACGTGATAGGGATGGGGTGTCCAGCATCACACATCAGAGGGATGGTGGGTCCAGCATCACACTTCAGAGGGATGCTGGGTCCAGCACACACTTCTGATGGATGGTGGGCCCAGCATCACACTTCATATGGATGGTGGGTCCAGCATCACACTTCAGAGGAATGGTGGGTCCAGCACACACTTCAGAGGGATGTTGGGTCCAGCACACACTTCATTGGGATGGTGGGTCCAGCATCATACTTCATTGGGATGTTGGGTCCAGCATCACACTTCATTGGGATGGTGGGTCCAGCATCACACTTCATTGGGATGGTGGGTCCAGCACACACTTCATTGGGATGGTGGGTCCAGCACACACTTCAGAGGGATGGTGGGTCCAGCACATACTTCATTGGGATGGTGGGTCCAGCATCACACTTCAGTGGTGGGGCTCCAGGGGTGGGTAGCCTGCTGTCTACCTAGGCGGCACTCCACACACACCGGTGGGGCTCCACTAGCCTGCTGTCTACCTGGGCGGCACCCCCCACACACCGGTGGAGCTCCGCTAGCCTGCTGGGGAAGCCGTCGGGATATCACTCAGGTGAATATTGCTTCTTTCTCTTCTCTGTTTCATACCCTGGTCACTTCTGCACATCATTCTTCTGCAGCCATTGAGCCTTCCTAGGGGAAGCAAGCCATAGCCCAAGGGTCCTCAAACTATGGCCCGCGGACCATATGCGGACCGCCGAGGACGTTTATCCGGCCCACCGAATGTTTTTGCCTCCGCTGCCTGTCCTGTTTAGCAGCGGACTCCTCCCGGGGCCCACAAAATCTGTTAGCGGAAAAACCATCGGCTGCATTCCCAAACAAAACATGTGGATTCACTGGAAAAGGAGTTCCAATTTAGATTTAAAAAGCTTCATCTCCATGAACAGGACATACAGCTTTTCCATAACCCATTTTCTATTGACAATGAAAATGTAAAGGTCAGTCGCTGAAGTCACCGCCCCAGCTGCCCCTCTGCCAGCTGCTCTGGTGCCACCTTGGCCAGTGTCTCCGGCAGGTGGGAGAGCACCCCTCCACTGCTCAGCAAGCATTTATAGCTTGTACAGTGGTAGAATGGGCCAAAAGCTTAGTGTTGCGACCTGTTTTAAAAATAAAATATCTTGAAATAAAAAAAAAAAGAAAATATGGCTACAATTTACCAAATGGAACTGGCTGAACTGCAGAATTGTGACTCTCTGAAAGACGCATTCAAGTCAAGCAGCCTTCCTAATTTCTATGCATCGCTCCCCTCTGAGACGTATCCTAATCTCAGGAACCATGCACTCAAAATGGCAACCATATTTGGCAGCACTTATGTCTGTGAACAGACTTTTTCCAGAATGAAACATCTGAAATCTCCAACCAAATCTAGACTAACTGATGCATACTTGCATCACTTGTTACTACTAGCTGTGACAAATATGGAGCTGGACATTGACCATCTCATTAGCCAAAAGCAGACCCATAGTTCCCATTGAAATACTGGTAAGTTTGTTGATTTAACTTTATTTGTTCTTCATTTTAAATATTGTATTTGTTCCCATTTTGTTTTTTTACTTCAAAATAATATATGTGCAGTGTGCATAGGAATTTGTTCATAGTTTTTTTTTAAATTATAGTCCGGCCCACCAATGGTCTGAGGGACAGTGCACTGGCCCCCTGTTTAAAAAGTTTGAGGACCCCTGCCATAGCCCATCATCCAGCCCGGCCTTCGCCCAACGTGACTGTGGTCCCTGAGATGGAGCTTAGCTGCAGTGACGCCCACCCAGGCCCAGGTAAAGAGCGTGGCACGGTGGCGTTCGCACGCGGCCAGCTGCTCTTGGTCCCCTCATCTTTTATGGTGGGAGGACAGTTGTACACATTGCAGGATGCTCACTAGCCCCTCGACCTTTGCCAACTATGTGCCAGTGCCACTTGTACCCCAATACGAGGGATCAAAAACGTCTCCAGACATGGGGGACTGCTGGGGGGACCCCGGTGGGCGCAGTGGAGATAGTGTCAGGTAAGGGGGAAGAGGGAACAGAGGGCTCACCAGCAGAGGGGAAGGAGGCTGGTCTGAACGCTGTGGACATCAGGGTCCCTCAGCAATCCCCCCCGTGTTCCTCTCTTCCAGCCCCTTTGTAGCCAAGAGGGCTCATGTGACTAGTTCTGAACGTGAAACATGAACCGAAGAGATGAGTGTCCCTCCCAGTGAGGTGGTCCTGCCCGTGTCCTTCCCGCCGTGGTGCCTGAGCGGCCATGAGTTCCTTATGACGCAGGGAAATCTAGGCCCCCAAGGAACTGCGAGCAGCAAAGTGTCTCCAGATGCACACACAACAAGGAATGGGGCTTGGAGTCTGGGCCTGGCAGGTGGGGAAGCTTCTGCCTGTTCTAATGGAAATTGGCAGAGGGGAGTGGGCAGGGTGGGAGAGCCCAGCTGCTGACACTTCCTGAGGGGGATGATCTGCTGGAACTGCCACCCTGTGGGGGAAGTTGGAAGATGTGGGTGGCAGCAGGCAGCCGGTAACAGAGGCCAGAGGGAAGTATGATGGAGTTGGCAATGAGGCAGATCGGAAGCCATTCTGCTGAATTCATAAGTCTGTTGAGTAAATGAAACCAGATGCTGAAGAATACGTGATGAGCCAGGCACCGCGGCTCATGCCTGAAATCCCATCACTCGGGGAGGCTGAGCAAGGGGGAGACCCTGTCTCTACTCAAAGTACAAAAATTTGTTGGGTGTTGTGGCAGGCACCTGTAGTCCCAGTTACTTGTGAGGCTAAGGCAGGAGGATCACTTGAACCCAAGACATTGAGGCTGCGTGAGCTATGATGGTGTGACAGCACTCGATCCAGGGTGACAGAGTGAGGGTGTCTCAAAGAGTACTTGCTGAACAATTCATTTCCATGAAGTTTAAACCAGGTAAAATATACCTGCCCTGTTAGAATTCAGGACAGTGGTGAAGGCGGGCCCAGCGCCTTAGGAAGACACCAAGGGCCGGCAGGGATGAACATTCTGGTCTCCCACCGACTTCTCTGGTGCATGCAGTTTGTGAAGACTCATCATGCTGTTCCCTATCCTGCAAAAGTTTGTACTTCATATTTCAATGAAGCGTTATTGAAATCCGCTAAAACGCCAGTTACATGATTATTGTGCACAGCCTCTACAAGGTTCTATCAAAGGAGAACTGCACACACCTTAGACTGTTTTGTGAAAATTGCCTTTTCAGTGCTGATGTACAGCTGGCACTGACTCATCTTGCGTTCCACATGGAACTGAAATGAGTATAAGCCATAACCATTTGTTTTCCCCAAAGCTGTGGGCTAGAAGAGGATATTGATTTGTAAGAGTTACTCATGCTGACCAGGAAATGTTTGCCGGCTCCAGGTTAGCAAAGCCCAGCTGACTCAGACTGCTTTGAGAACATTTGGTTATTCTGCAGTTTGCGAAGAAGGTAAACAGAATGCCTTCTCCCGCCCGGTGCCCCTAAGGTCTGAGTGTGCTCCCAGCCCAGCAGCCTCAGCTTCACCTGAAAACTTGAAGGACATGCAAGTCTTGGACTCCACTCCTGATCTACTGAATCAGAAACTCCAGGAGTGAGTGGAGCCCTATGGGTGGGTTTTAACACACCCCCCGGGCGATTTGGGTGCACATTAACATGAGACCCCCTTTGTGCCTAGCAAACCCCTGTCACCTAATGGCAGCACAGCACATACTTGAAGGGCATGAGAGTGGTATCAGAACGCTGGCTTGTGTCCCAGACTTGCCCAGTCCTCAAAGCTTCAAACCACTTCATATGCCAGGACTAGCGCCATCGCATGAATCAGTAATGCTATTTCACACCCCAGCTCTGCCACTGTACTCTCCTCAACCCTCTTTCTCCAAACACTGGCCAACTCCAAAGTAGCGCTTTGTGAAAGCAGAGATTAGAACCTGAGATGGGGCGGTGAGCCCCACGGGTCAGCAGGGCAATCCTACCACCAGGGTATGGAATGGAGTGGAAAGTAAAGCTCAGATTGATGTTAGAATGTATTTATTGCTACATTTATATACAATTATACAAACAGCCTAGACGGGAAAAGGAATGTTGCATTGATTTCTGCAGATTGCACAGACGTGTGCGTGGGAATAGAGCTGGGTACCACATACTTTGCTCTCGGTTCAACGCCCAAAATAAGTCACATACTTTTTTGAAAAAATGGAAAATTCTTGGAAGTCCTCTCCATAGATTCCTTCTTACAAGTTAGTCATGCAGAAAAAGAAATGGGTTTTCAGAAGCTGATGCCTTCCAGCATCTGTTTGGGGGATGGTGCCTTGAGGATGGGATACAACAGCCGCCAGCCTGGGACTGCAGGAAGCAGTGTGGACATTCCAAGTCCTGGCGCATCTTGCTAAGGTCTGTCCTTGGGAAAAATAATCGAGAAGGGTTCGGAGGGAGACAGGATAGCAAGAAAGGGAAAACCAGTGGTCAACTGAGACGAGGAGAGACAGGACCCTCGGAAAGAGCCCTGGGTCGGGGATGCTGGTTCACCCAGTTCCAGCTGAGAGTCCAGACTTTGAGGGAGATGCACATTCAGAAGAGCAGGTAGGTCTGGGTATGTCCTATCCTAAATCTCTCCACATGTCAGCTGCTGGGACCTGCGTGAGGACACAGAAGGAGAATGGGAAAGTCAGGCAGGAGAGAGACAGACTCAACTCAGATACCTGTATTACCACAACAGCATTGAAAAGGCATCGCACCGAACATCTTTCCACGCTTTACCAGTTAATATTTAGTTATATTGAGTTTATCATTGAATTATGAAGAGAAACGAAATGCCACTGAGGAAACTCAGTGACATGCAGACAGCACAAAAATAAAGGTGGGTAACATAAACACTGTGCTCGGACCTCAGCCTGGCTACAGGTATTTCTGGCCTCAAAAAGGAATCTAACATAGGAGATTTTGCAATGTTCTGACCCAGAACAATGTAAGATCATGACATGAACATCCCCTTTCATGTCACAGTCACAGAAACCTTTGTGACACGAGTCCCAAGAGAAATATTAGCACTGAGAGGCCTGCGGGTAAGTATGCCCAAGGAATGAGACCATGTTATTCACAGTAACCACTTCTTATACCGGGAATCTAGAATCAGATCTCACCTGGCCTGCTCAGCAAAATCAGCCCAGACCATCAAAGAAATTGATATTTCCAGGGAGAAGCCTGTGAGATTGAACTCTCCAAACTGTGGCAGCCTTCAGGGCTGACTAGTGATTTGGGCACATTCCGATCCCGAGGTTGTAGAGGTCCTATCCCTGAAGAAACCAGTCAGCTCATTCTGGTACATGGTTTAGAGATCACCTCTAATTTCTTGCCACCATCATCCCACAGGCCCCCCTGGTCACAAGGAAGACAGGGTCACAGTGCGTGGGGAGGAACCCTGGGCACAGCGGGGAAAGGACCGAAAACCACCCAGAAGCTAGTCTCATTCTTCTCGGGTCAGTAACAGCATGATCGACTCTGGAGGGTCCAGCAGTTCTTCCAAGGCTGCCAACTATGTGACGTTTCAAGCTGGAGGTATGTGGTGATTGCCAGCCCCCTTGATTCCTTCCTAAATTCATCTCTGGGTAATTCAAAATCTCTTTCTTTCATTTTATCTTGACTTTTCTGGTGAGTCATACAGAAACTTTCTTTTTCTACTTGTGATGACAACAGCTCAGAGTCAAACTCACTCAAAGGGTTTGCTTTAAAAAGCAAGAATATTAATAGATGAAAATCAATAGAAAAATCATAAAACATCAGGCAAATTTTAATTTGGAGAATTTTAGAGTCACTTTAAATGAATTTCTACATTGGAAGAAATGGTTTAAAGATCAATAGCTAAGACCAGTAGAGTTTGTGGCAATCTATGGAACATTGAGAATTTGCTTTAACCAATGATTTTAGCTCAAATAGTAGGAATAAATTAGCTGGATAAATTATTAGCTGGATCCTATGAATTTTCAATCAGCTATACTCCTTTCAGAACAAGTGAGAACAAATGATGATGGATGTGTCACAGCCCTTCAAGTGGATTTTGAAACAATAAAAGTGTTTCAGTGGTGTCACAAAATGTCGGAGAGATTCTTACGTGACCTCAAAGTCATTTCAGAACACTCTAAAATTCAAGGCCAAAAAGTAAGTTGTTTCTAAAAATTCTGTACCCTCACTTTAATATGACCATTTTTTATGTCCATGAAAAAAATCTAAAAAATGATATTGCTATGATGGACATTTATTCCACATCTTAAAGTACTATTCTCAAATACATTCACACAGCAAGTTGGGGGAACACAAGTATACTGTCAAGGTCTACAAGACAAAACCACATTGCTGTGATTTTATTTAGAAATAAGATGAGTTGAATAGTCTATTCCAAAGAAATTAAAGAATTTTAAAACAATTTGTTATCGTGGTAATCATGTTGAAAAGCTATTTTAAAATATTATCAAATTGAGGTCAGTATGTAATACTGTATTTATCTGCCTTATGAACCAATTCTTTAATTCTTCTACACAATATACAAGCACAGAACTCCATTTTTAAATAAATTTGATTTTTTACAAAGAGGAGGAAAACCTCCCAGCAGAACTGAGGTGTCATTTGTGGGAGTTTGCACAGTAATACTCTTAATCTCACTCCTTATTGAGGGATCCTTCACAAAGTAAGAGAAGACTCTTAAGTAGTACATCCAGTCCAATCATTAAGATTATAGCTAGAATCTTATTTTAATAAACTCTAACTGACCTCAAAATTATTAAATTAGAGGACAGTGTTCTTGGTTGGCAAAGAGCTGAAGAGGTAAAAACAACTGAGAAAGAATCGGAGGAGTGAAATCAGAGGCCGTGATGACCACAGGTTGCCCTGGTCGGCTCCTTTGCTGGTCTGTTGATGAACAGATTCAGGTTTCATGGGTCCCACCAGCATCCTGGTAGTAGAAAGTGCAGCAGGTCTGATGGAAAGGTAGGCTAGCCCTGGCCACGACGGCCCAGTACTTACCTAGTGAGAGAGGCGCCTTCTCCTAACCATTACATTTGCTTTATGCTGCTTTGGCAAGCGCGCATCTGGAACAATGCATACAGTTTGGGTCCCCACCTTTCAAAAGAGACATCATGAGGTTAGAAAACACTTAGCAAAAGAACACAGAGGAGACCAAATGGGAAGTGGGGACTGCCAGGAACCCCTGTCACCCGATGGTGTCAGTCCTGTTGGGTATCAACTTGCCAAACAAATTTTCCTAATTTTTTTTTTTTTTTTGCAATTTTTGGCCAGGGCCAGGTTTGAACCCACCACCTCTGGCATATGGGGACCTACTCCACAAGCACCACCCCAAATTTTCCTAATCTTTAACCTCTTTTCTTTCCCTTTCACTTTTGCAACTCCACTGTTCAGATGTGTAAATAAGAATATTTTTAAATCTCCCTTTTAAATTGATGCTAGAATTCTAATAGCTGCAGCAACTCTGCACAAACAAATTAGTCTCACAAGAAAAATAGGTCTCAAAGCCAAACCGTCAAAATTTCATGTCAAGAGTAATGCTAATTACCAGGTTTTATATTTTATTCAGAGTTCCCTCTTGATTAATCTAGTCATCGTTGAAGTTTCTTCCTGGTACCAACCAGACTAAGGGACCCAAGATACTTCGTAGGGCCTACTCTGAAATCAATAGATGCTATGTTTGAATATGCAAATGCTTGGTATCTGTCTACAGAAAGGCCAGGATGGGTTAAAACAAACAAACCATGGAAACTATCTCCTCTGCAGCCATGTTGGCACTGCAGTGTTTAGAGATTAATTTCAGCCCTACTTTCCCTGTTCTGTCGTCTTCAGCCTTCTCACCTGCCATTCTCAGCTATAGCCAATAGAGAGACCAAAAACAAAGTCATAATTAACAAAGAAATTGTTAAACTGGTTAAGCGTATCCATGAGTCAGTTCCCTGACTGGGGACAATGCTGCTTGTAGTATTATGGGTGAAGAGACTGCAAATACAGCTACTGGAAGTCTCTTTCTTACACATAGGTCAGGTACTACAAGAGCAGCTGTGGTGGCTGGTGCCCATGAAAACTATGTTATCAAAAAAAAGAAAAAGAAAGAAAGAAAACCATGTTATTGATGCTAGTTCAGTTTCCAGGCAGTTGAATTCATAATGAAACCGTGAGTCTTTGCAATAAAATACAGTAACAACTCCAAATTTGTCAAAGGTAGCACTGGAGAAACAAGGATAGTAATAGTTTTATAACTTTTCTTTAATGCATGAGCTTGATGTTGAAGTGGACAGAATTAATTACAAGATGATTAAGTACTTAAAGTTTAAGAACACTTTAAAGGAGACTTGAAGTATTTGCAAGAAGGGTAGCAGAACTGGAACTTATTGTTTCGAAGGTCATTTCAAAACACATAGCTGTATTTTTTTTTTGTATAGTCACTAATGCTTTTCTCACTGTGGTTAACTGTGATTGAGGTAGGTTAGACTCACAAAAAGGATAAAAACAGAGAGAAAGAGCAAAAGAAGAAAAAGAAAATAATGTTCATGACTATACTGAAAAAATTTAGAAGAGCAAGAACACGAGAAAGGAGGATGGGGAGTAAAGTGGTTAATGTAAAACACAAGAAAGAGAACAGGAGGATGGGGGCGAGCTGGGGTAACAGGGAAACAGCTTGCAGGCTCTTCCTTCACAAGGAAAGAGTGAAGAGGTAAAGTCAGAAATTCCTGAAGTCTGCCACCAGGTGGTGCCATGAGATTAGACTACAGTACTGCACGTGCAGACAGCAACTGCTGCAGGGGAGTGACGGAGTCACACGCTCATCAGACAGGCTGGGTATTCCAATACAGGTGGCTCAGGATGGCAGAGCACCAAGCCGTAGTTTAGAGCATATATATCAAGTCATTTCAGGAATACAAGCTTGGTTTAACATTAAAAAATCTATTTATCTGGTTCAGTGTTAATTTTTTAAAGCACAGACACATGATTATCTCAATATATATAGAAATAGCCTTCAATAAATTTAAAAGCTTTATAAGAGGAATTTTATCTAACAAATACAATCAGTGTAAGCTAATTCCTTGTACCCTCAATGAATCTCAAACAATAAAAAAATTAAAAAACCCTCCTTTTATTAAAAAAAAAAAAAAAACTGGGTGGCGCCTGTGGCTCATTGAGTAGGGCGCCAGCCCCATATACCGAAGGTGGTGGGTTCAAACCCGGCCTCAGCCGAATTGCAAAAACAGAAAAATAGCCGGGTGTTGTGGCGGGCATCTGTAGAAAGAAAAACAAACAAACAAACAAACAAACAAAAACTCTTAGAAAGATATATATATTTAAAAAAAAAAGATATATATATATATATATATGAGTTTCATTAGTCTAATGAAAGTCTGGTACCAAAACCTAAACCAAAAATATTTCATGGCAAAATGTTAGAGATGTCAGTAGCATTCCTCATATGTCAGAAATGAGACACTACTTACTCTAGCCAGTCAACTCAATAAGATAATCAAAGCTATATGGATTGGGAAGCAAGACTAAAAGCTTATTTTCAGAAGATGACTATGTAGAAAGCCCAAATGACTTTGAAATAGTAATGAGAAATAAGATTTCTCAATTTCAAGTCAGCAAACAAAAATCAACTGCATTTCTCTATACCAGCCACAAATACTTTTCAAACGCAACTCTTCAAAAGATAGCAAAAAAATAAAATCTCTGATACATCTAATTGAAGAAATCCATGATCTTAATGCAAAAATTCCAACAATTTTACTAAAAGGTTATTGAGGAAGATATCAATAAATGGAAAATTTAACATATTCATGACTAGAAATAATATTAGGCAGCGCCCATACCTCAGTGGATAGGGCGTTGGCCACATACACCCGGGCAGCAGGTTCAAACCCAGCCTGGGCCAGCTAAACAACAATGACAACAACAACAACAAAAATAGCTGGGCATTGTGGCAGGCACCTGTAGTCCCAGCTACGTGGGAAAGCTGAGGCAAGGGAATCGCTTAAGCCCGGGAGTTTGAGCTTGCTGTGAGCTATGACACTATGGTACTCTACTGAGGGCTGAACATAGTGAGATTGTTTCATGAAAAAATAATATTATATAGATAGAATTTCTTCTCGCATTCACCTATTACTACGTTTACAACAGAAAGTTCCCAGTTTTTCTTTCCATAAAATTTAAACTAATTCTAAAATGTATGTATAACAAAGGAACTAGTCAGGAGTTTATTATAAAAACGAGGCGGAGAAACTTTAAAAGAAAGCTCAACTAGATGTCAAGACTTGTTACAAAGCTAAGTCTGCAGTAACTAAGACAGAATGTGTTGACACAGGGATGGACATACTGATGGAGGGAACAGATCAGAGAGTCAGATGTGTGTAAAAAGAAGTGACAAATACCACCAGGAGGAGATGGATGGATCTTCAAAGTGTCAAGACAACTAGTCATCAAAACAGGAAAAATAGAATTGGATCCACGCATCAGACCATACACAACAGTTATTTCTAGAGGAACTAAAGATTTTTCTCTTTCTATTTATTATTTATTTATTTATTTGAGACAGAGTCTTGCTCTGTCATCTGGGCTAGACCCATCATAGATCACCACAGCCTCAAACGCCCAGGCTCAAGTAAAACTCCTCCCTCAGCCTCCCAAGTAACTGAGACTACAGGTGTGCACCACCACACCCAGCTAAAAGTTTTTGTAGAGACAAGCTCTTGCTCTTACACAAGTGGGTCCCAACTCCTGGCCTTAAGCAATCCTCCAACCTCAGCCTCCCAAGGTACCAGGATTATAGGTGTGGCCACTGTGCCCAGTCTACAGATTTAAATGTAAAAATGAGCAAAGCTTTTAGAAGAAAATAAAAACCCAAACGTTTACAAGAAAATACAGGAGAACACATCTTCATGACTCTAAGTGAGAGAAGAATTTCTTAAACAACACACACAGGAAAAATTCCCACAAATCAAAAAATAATGAGAAGGTGAAAAGACAAGGTCACAACGTAGAAGGAGATGTGTATAAAACACTTAAACGAGAGAAGGTTAGTGACCACACTAGAAGGAAAGTTTCTTAGTCAACTAGATCAAGGCAGGCAAATAAAAAAAAACGGGCAAAAGCCAAGATAGCCATTTCAAAGTAGAGGAGACACGAAAGGCTCATAAATGCAAGAAGAATTCTCAACAACATGCAAATTAAAAGCACAGTAAGATACCATCTTATGCTTACCAAATCAGCAGAATTTGAAAAGTCTAGTAATATTAAGTGTGGTGAAGAGGGGGGTATATCTTTACTTTGGGAAATAATTTGATGATTACATAGTGAAGTTGAAAATGTGCATATCCCATAGGTCTCTGTGATAGAAATACAATTGATCATATTCTCTGAAAGACATGAATAGAAGATAAGAAAATTCTGTGGCTATATTGCTTATAATTATTTTTCAAATACTAGAAATAATCCCAAATATCCATCATCGAAAAAACTGATAAATTATAGTACATTCATAAAAATATAGTCACAGGAGTGAAAGTGAACTACAGTTGTATGCATCAAAATGGTTGTGCATGTAATAAAACGTTTTATGAGGTTCATACACATGAAAAACTAGACATTCTATCACTTGTGGATACAAACACAGATAGCAAAAGCAGAGGAAGAACACGAATGGCAAAGTTACTGGCAATATACCACTTTTTAAACCAATAGATAAGCAACTATTGTGTATATAGATTATATATTCCTTCATTTGTATTTCCCGTAGGCAAAAGTATGTATGTATCTTTCCTAATACTGTTGTAGAACACTTCAGTTTTCAAGTGTTTAAAACAGAAAATGATGGGGGGAAAATACTACCATAGATAGGGAAGTTATAAATTTGATTCCCATTATCTTTGGTCTTTGTACCATTCAAATATTAAAGTTCTCAAATAAACCATCCATGTAGAGAAGTCAGTAGTTACTCTAGCAGAGGTCCTCAAACTACGGCCCGCGGGCCACATGCTTCAGTGTGAATTGTATTTGTTCCCGTTTTGATTTTTACTTCAAAATAAGATATGTGCAGTGTCCATAGGAATTTGTTCATAGTTTTTTTTTTTTTTTAAACTATAGTCTGGCCCTCCAATGGTCTGAGGGACAGTGAATTGGCCCCCTGTTTAAAAAGTTTGATGATGCCTGCTCTAAGGACACTGAATAAAAGAAGTAACTGTTATTTGTACAGTGCTGGGGGCTCTCTTCACCCAACTTGCAATCAATGATTCTCTAAGTGTCCCAAGCCTCACTTGTTAGAAATGCAAATTCTTGGGCCCCTGGCAGACCTACTGAATGGGAAATCTGGGGAGGGCGCTCTCCAGACTGTGCTGTAAAGGACACTTCTAGGTGATCCTGTTTTGAGAACCACTGTTGACAATTTTTCAGACGTGTAAGAAAAATCCCTTCATTACAACAAAATAAGACTCCTGTTAGGATCACATCAAAATTCTAAGAGCTGAGGAAAGCCACGCCCCTGGCCCTTGAAAGAATATACTTCTTTCTACTTCTTAAATCCTTCAACTTAGGGTCAGCAAACAGACCAAATCCAGCTTCCCACCTGTTTTTGTACAGACTATGATTTAAGAACACTTTTACATTTTTTTTTTCCAAATCATGGGAAGACTATTTTGTGACATCTGAAAACCATATGAAATTCAGATGTAAGTGTATCTGTAAAGTTTCTATGAGAACACAGGCGTGCTTGTTCATTTATATACACCTGCACCTGCTTTAGACTAATAGCTGAGTCTCATTCACTATTGACAGAGAAGGTTCAACCTGCAAAGTTGAAAATACTTAGTATCTGGACCTTTTCGGAAAGGTCATTTGCTCTAATTTCATAGCTAGAATCTACTAATCCAAAAGCAAAATACCATGTATGGGCAATTATAGTGATTTTCTCTTAAATAAAATGTATTTTTCATTTTAATTCTGGCAAAAATCTCATAATTTATTTTTTATTTATTTTTTATGAGACAGAGCCTCAAGCTGTCACCCTGGATAGAGTGCTGTGGCATCACAGCTCACAGCAACCTCCAATTCCTGGGCTCAAGCGAGTCTCCTGCCTCCGCCTCCCAAGTAGCTGGGACTTCAGGCACCCGCCACAACGCCCGGCTAAGTACCCTAACTTTGAATCAAGCGAACCTTGAGTCAGATATAATATTGAAAGCAAATTTTTGAACTTCAGCATAACATTAATGTGGGTTTAGTCAAATTAAGCTCTTTTTTTTTGTTTTTTAAAGAAATAAAAGAAACATGGTTAGGAATGAGAAGCACATGGAAGCTCAAAAAACAATATTTTACCAAACTTTTGAAATAAATCTCTAGAGAAAAATACGATTAAGAACATATGATAATTAAAATATAAAAAACTGATGAGTTGAATATGTAGAAAAGAACTCATGTGAGAGAAGCAGAACTCATTCACATTTCAAAGTTTTTCTCTTGCAGAAGATCTTGAAGTTTGGGATGTAGCAAAGTAAAGCACAGCCTTTCAATTAAGAATTCAAGTACAACGCGCCAGCTTCTCCCACCAGGAAATGTCCTATTGATTTGTAATTTGGCCTTGAATTTGACCTGTGGCCTTCATGTCATGATAATTTGGGTCACTCTGAATATGCCATCCCTTGAACAAGGGCCTCTGCTAATTTTAAATGAATGCAGCTGCCCATTTGCCATTCTGCTATTTGCATCACAATATGTGGGAGTAAATTTGCAATTAATAAAACATTTCCAGTAAGCAGTCAGACTGAGGAAAGGAAGGACATTTATTTACGTTTAAAAAGAGATATTTCATTTTTCCTTTTTGAAGACAAAAAAAGGGAAAGAAAACAGCTAATGTCTTTGAGAACCTTGGTAGAGGAGGCCAGAATTGTACCCTGGGGTACAGTCTCTAAGCCATGCAACCTCAAATTAGATTTTAGTTTAAAAGACAGAAAAGTAAAATAAATATAAAAAAAGTTTAATACCGGGCCTAAAAATGTTGGCCAGCCCGCCTTCCATCTTTCCTCTCTCTTTGGTTCAGTGAAAGTGAATCCTTTCCGGCTAGGCGCCTGTGGCTCAACCGGCTAAGGCGCCAGCCATGTACATCTGAGCTGGCGGGTTCGAATCCAACCCTGGCCCACCAAACAACAATGACGGCTGCAACCAAAAATAAATACAAAAGAAAGTGAATCCTTTCCAAGTTTGATTCCCCAGGAGGGCTTGCATTTGAAATTACCTCCCTGAAAACTTTGTTGGTCAAGCTCCTTAGGGCCTTCTTTCATCTTCCATCGGAGGCTGCCTTATCTAGTAATATATTGTCCCGTTATAGGGAGCCAAAGGTTCCATGTGTGTGAGGTTCCACACGTGTATACCAGTAAAGCGAAGAATTGGGAAGGCCAGTCCTAAGAGAAAAGAGAGAAGGAACTTTATTTATTTATTGCAGTT
>CAUYRH010162796.1:0-43483 GCA_963574655.1 Perodicticus potto | reverse complement strand
TTTTTTTTTTTTTTTGAGACAGAGCCTCAAGCTGTCACCCTGGATAGAGTGCTGTGGCATCACAGCTCACAGCAACCTCCAATTCCTGGACTCAAGCAAGTCTCCTGCCTCTGCCTCCCAAGTAGCTGGGACTATAGGCGCTCGCCACAACGCCCAGCCATTTTTTTTGGTTGCAGCCGTCATTGTTGTTTGGCAGGCCCGGGCTGGATTTGAACCGGCCAGCTCAGGTATACGTGGCTGGCGCCTTAGCCTGTTGAGCCACAGGCACCGAGCCACCGGCTATTTTTTTTTTTTTTAGAGATGAGGTCTCACTCTGGCTCAGGCTGATCTCAAACCTGTGAGCTCAGGCAATCCACCAGAGTACTAGGATTATAGGCATGAGCCACCGTGCCCGGCCTGTCCTAGGCTTTCTTTTCTTCTCACCCTGTACACTCTTTGGCAATCCCATCTACCTCCATGCTTTAATCATCATTCAACACCAATAAGTCCCCCAAATCTGTGTCTCTTATCCAGACTTCACCCCTGAACTCCGGACCTATATTCTCAAGTAACTCAATAGTTTAACAAGAATGTCTCAAAGGCATCTTAAACTCAATATCCCCCACTTGAATTCATCTTCTTTTCTGACCCTAAAACTTCTTCTATTATTTGAGTAAATTCATTCCAATTCACCCAGTTGCTCAAATCATAACTTCTAGGGTCATGATCCTTCATCCTCAACCCCATGGCCAATCAATCATCATTTCCTCTTCGTTATACCCTTACTGCTGCGATAACGCTCACTCGGAAAGAGCAAATTTGTTCCAATGCAAGTGATGTATTAGGGAACAATTTAGCATAATGAAATTTTTGCATTCATTTATTGCAATTTTTTCTATGAGAAACACTAGATAAACGCAGGAAACTATAGTCAGCTGAACAGAACTATGTAAGAATATACAAAACACATGCATGCACACACCTCAAACATCACCCAGCCAGCTATATCATATGTGCTGTAGACTGCATTCATCGGGTTAAAACTATACATCTGATTTCAGACTATCTTCTTCCACCACTTCACAATAACTCACAAGCTACGACCCTTCTAATACCCATTTCTACAAGCAAAGTATGGGTCTTTTTCTTTTTTTTTTTTTTGAGACAGAGTCTCACTCTGTCACCCTTAATAGAATGCCGTGGCATCACAGCTCATGGCAACCTCAAACTCTTGGGTGGGCATAAGCAATTCTCTTGCCTCAGCTTCCTAGTAGCTAAGACTACAGGTACCCGCCACAATACCTGGCTAATTTTTGGTTGCAGTTGTCATTGTTGTTGAGCAGGCCCCGGCCGGGTTCAACCCGCCACCTTTGAGTATGTGGCTAGTGCCCTGTCGACTGTGCTACAGGCACCGCTTATGGGTCTTTTTTCAAGGTAAGGTGCCATATTTATTATAGTATTTATTTATATATTTTTTAACCATTTAACATGTGTAAAACTACCCTACCATGTTTATTAGATTCCTAAGGTTTCTTTTATGTGTCACTGATAAAGTTTTTGAGTGTTGTACTCCTAACAAAATTTTTATTACACAACTTTTTGTAGCGTGGTGATTTTTAGGAACCCATATGTTGCTTTATAGCAGAACTAACTATATTGTTTAACTCAAGAATCAGTCCATTTCTCTATATTTCCATTGTTATCAGTTTAAACCGAGCAACTATCATCTTTTACCTAGTCTACAGCGATGGTCTAATTCTGTGGTTCTCAACCAAGGACGGGACTTTCTCCCTACCACCCTGTCCATTGGACATGTATAGAAGTAGGATACATTTTTGATTGTCTTGGGGAAGGGCACTCTTGTCATTCAATGGAGAGGAGCTGAGGATGCTACAAGCTCAGCAATGTCACCCACACAATGATTTGTTTCACCCCCAAAATGTCAAATGCAGGCCCATTAAGAAAAAACAGTAGGCTCGGCGCCTGTGGCTCAAGCGGCTAAGACACCAGCCACATACACCTGAGCTGGTTGGTTCAAATCCAGCCTGGGCCTGCCAAACAACAATGATGGCTGCAACCAAAAAATAGCCAGGCATTGTGGCAGGCGCCTATAGTCCCAGCTACTTGGGAGGCGGAAGCAGGAAAATCGCTTGAGCCCAGGAGTTGGAGGTTGCTGTGAGCCGTGATGCCACGACACTATACCCAGGGCGACAGCTTGAGGCTCTGTCTCAAAAAAAAAGAAAGAACAGTAACGAATTTCCCAGATCTGTTCATAGCTCTATGCTGCAGCCGGAGAGAGTGTTTTTGTTTTTTTTTGTAGAGACAGAGTCTTACTTTATCGCCCTCGGTAGAGTGCCGTGGCATCACACAGCTCACAGCAACCTCCAACTCCTGGGCTTAGGTGATTCTCTTGCCTCAGCCTCCCGAGTAGCTGGGACTACAGGCAGAGAGTGCTTTTTAATTTTTTTTTCTCAAGACAGAATCTCAAGCCGTCACCCTGGGTTGAATGCCGTGGTGTCATAGCTCACAGCAACCTCCAACTTGGGCTCAAGAGATCCTCTTGCCTCAGTTTTTCTTCTTTCAGTAGAGAGGAGATCTTGCTTTTGCTCAGGCTGGTCTCAAACTTGTGAGTGCAAGCAATCCAACCCCCTTAGCCTTCCAGAGTGCTAGGATTACAGGCATGAGCCACCATCCCTGGCCCAGAAAGAGTGTTTTTAAAATGCAAATCAGACGATGCCTATCCTGTGTTTGATACCCTTTAAGAACTTCCCCTACCCTAAACATAAAGGTCAAAATCAAAGAACAGTCCACAGGCTCCCACCTCCTCCTCCAGCTTCATCTCACACCACTCTCCTCTTGTTGCCTTCAGCATGATTTAGGTAGTCATTCACTCAACGAATAACAAACATCTGTGTGCTAGGAACTATTCAGACTGACAGGGTTAGAGCAGTGAAGAGACGAGACAAAAATTCTGTCCTCCTGAAACTTACATTCTATTTCCAAGAAGTTGTCAGGCTCCTCACCTCAGGGCCTTGCCACATGCTGTTAGCCAATTCCTATGCACCCTTCAGGTCTCAGCTTAGACATCACTTCCTCAGAGAACTATTCTCTAACCCCACCCCAATAAGGCAGTTCCTTATTGTATGATCTATGACTATGGATGGTTTAGTGTTACCCGTTGAAATTATTTGTTCAACATCCGTATTTTCTGTTATATCCCTAGGATCTCACACAGTATTTGGCACAAAGACGACAATCAAGAATATCTGCTTATCGATGAGGACATATGTAATTATCTGTATGCATGTGTCTTTACACATTATGATATTCATGTATTTATAAATATATCCATGTCTGGGTATGTTTCCAAATATTTCTGCAGGGAATTATGTCTGTGTGAATATGTGCATATACATATATGGATATGGACATACAATTTTATTCATTCACATGAGTTCACATGCATATATTTGTGCATGTTCACACATGTTTGCACACATTCTTCCGGGCCATAAGTGACAGCTCTGACCTCCTGAGGGAACTGGAAGCAGGACCCCAAGTCTTCTCTAAACTGACAGCTCAATAAGAATATAAGATCATTCAATAACATCCCAAATGTCAGCAAACACTGGCTTGCTCCACTCTGCTACAGGGTAAGTGGGTGGAGGCAGGAGATGTGGAAACTTGGCTATACCAAAGTAACCATTTCCGGAGGCAACCCACACCATTTATGGCGAGAACAGGGAAGCTGAAAGACAACATTTTGCCTCTGCTCTGAGTACAGGCCTTATGAAATAAGGATAGGGAATTCAGTCCCAGTTGCTCACTCACTCAGATTGCCAATCAGACCAGAACCCTCCCCACCTTTTTCATAGGGCAAAGGCCTGCTAGGGGAAGGGAGAAAAAGGCAAAGAGGAAAGATAAAGTAAGATTAAGGACCAAAGAGGACCTTGTAGATAGCCAGAGCCTAGGTCACAATGGAAACAAGGCATGGAATAAGGCTTTTACATAATACTCCTGGAATCTTGGCAATAACCTCTTTGGTTTTCCTTTTATCATCATTCTTCTTAAGGGAGCAGGAATCATAGGGCAGCCTGCACTAGGTCACACAGTATAAAGGTCAGGAAGATTACTATGCCCCTGGGCCTCTAGAACTCTGCAGCCTCTGTGTCTTAAAAGCTGCTGGTAATGGGCAGCACCTGTGGCTCAGTGATTAGGGTGCTGGTCCACATACCGAGGGTGGTGGATTTGAACCTGGCCCCAGTCAAACTGCAACAAAAAATAGCCGGGCATTGTGGTGGGCGCCTGTAGTACCAGATACTTGGGAGGCTGAGGCAAGAGAATCGCCTAAGCCCAAGAGCTGGAGGTTGCTGGGAACTGTGACGCCACAGCACTCTACCAAGGGTAACAAAGTGAAACTCTATCTCTAAAAAAAAAAAAAGCTGCTAGTAAGAAATAGGCTAGTCCAGAGATAAGCCATCATTCCTGTTTGGGCACTTAACCACACCTGGAATATGACAGTTTACTTTATGAGAGGAAGTCACAGGCCAATTAGAAACAGAGTCCTCAGTTTCCCCTCATACCCATGTTTTATGGCAGCACAGAGTGGCAGAGAACAAAGCTGAATAGACTCAGGATAGCCTGCCTCCACCCCTTTAAGCCCAGCAACCCCAACATGGCCCTGGGTAGCAACGTTACCACATGGGTCGGCTGCTTTCCTGCCTTTCTGCCAAGGAACCTAGAGGCAGGGAGCTATCCATATACCAAAAAGTCTAGTGAACTTCACAGAGTAATTGTTCATGGTCAGCGCCTGCCTTGCCTGGCCGGGCCTTCACATTGCATTTGCTGAGGCCAGCAAGCTGCCTCAAATGTGCTCTGACAGCTGGTGCTCTGTCTTCCAAGAGCTGCTGCCAAGCCACATCCGCTCGCCTAGCCCCACCAAGCCTCGCCTGGGAGGACCTCTATGAAGCCAGTTCTCAGAGATGAGTTAGGGGCAATTATTTACTAGCGCATACTCTATCACTAGCACATACTCTATACCTAGCCCTGGTCTAGCCACCAGGGACACAGAGAAGAAACAGACTTAGTCTCTATGCTCCAGATGGACATGTCTGGAAAGAAACACACATGGACTCAGTGTCAACTGAGATAACTGATATCCCAAGTGCCAAGGTGCTTCAAAACAAGAGACTGAGCTTCTCAGTAGATGTGATACCCTTGCTGAATCTTTGAGAAGCGGGCATATCCCTCATGAAGATGACTGGGAGACATGTCAGACAGAAGGAAGGCCACAGGCCAAGGCCCAAAGCTAGGGCAGAGAGCAGCCTCCTCAGCTAAAGAGAAGTAGCAGCAATTACTCAGTTGTATGGGAGATCAGTAGGAGAGGTGAGTAAGGGTCGAAGTGCAGATAAGCCAGAGTGCAAAGTAGTTTACAAATGCTGCCATAAAACATGGAACTAAATCCCAGGTCATTCTCAGTGTAGCATAAATACTTAATAAAACTTTCCCTTCCACTGCTCCTACATGTGCTTGCTTAGCTCCAGGCCACAAACACACCAAAGGCATGCTGCTTTCCCTGCTGAGAAAGCAGTCTCTCCCCCTCATGTCCATAGCCCACCTTCTTTGAATGGCCAGTTCAAGACTCTAATCCTCATAACACCTAGTCTGGCCCCTCAATGACCTCCTCTTTTCTGAGTCCCTGAGAGCTACTACCTTCTCTGAGCTTTCTGTAATCACTAAGCTGACTGGTAGCATGAGGCTCCTGAGGCTGCTCCAGAGCTGGTGTCCTCAGATCAAAATGACTTATGGGAGCGAGTCTCCCTAGTGGACTGGGCCTCCTAGAGCAAAGATCCGCCCAGAGCAGGAACTGGTGGGGCCTAGTCCTACATATCCTTTCTTCTGCTAATCTAGAAAGTACAGCACACACTAGGAAAGTAGAGCTTTCTGGGTGATTCCTCTCTGCCAGGATTCACCATCATAGCTACATAGGGTCTTGGTGCCACTTGAGTGCCAGCCTCCTCCCTCATGCCTAATGGGAATTAGGTTCTAGTTTCCATGGCTCTGCCTCACATAAGCAAGGCTCTGCTGGAGCTCAGCAGGACCAAAGCCAGCTTGAATGAACTCAACTTTGAACTTCAATGAACAAGAGGGAGATATAGCCAGTCAGGAGGTTCAGAGGCCATATTCATGATGACATCAAAGAAGAATACTTTTCCAGAGGCTCAGGTAGACCACATCTCTCTGAGAGACAACACAGCTCAGCCCAGAGATTAAGCTCTGAGTAAGATTTACCTGAGACTTCTCTGCATGTCTGGGTGACACCAACCAGGGCAATGTCATACTCCACCCAACAGCCTGATCCCCAAGCAGCTCCTTACTCTCAGAAATAACCACAATATTTCAGTGCATGTTAGCTAGGAAAGAGGAAGGAGGGATGTTCGGAACAGAGAAGAACAAAAAAGAAGAAGAAAAAGAATAAAGATGAGAAAAGAAAGCAAAAGAGGGAAGCTCAGAGGACCAAGAGAATCAGAGGATGCACCCAGGTAGAGCTCAGACATAGTACCTTTTTCAGATTAATCCACTGCTTGAAGTAATCCGCGATTGGCAAGCCCAAGTACTGACACTGGCCTGGAAGCCTACAAAGAAGGGAAGAGAGAACAAGTTGGGTACATCAATTTGCCAGGTACAGAGTCTTAACCTACGAAGGACAAACAGATGCCAAAAGGACAGTCCATTAGCCATGGGTCCCACCCCACCCAAAAAAGGGATCCCTCCTCTAGCACCATGGTCACTAGACTCCAGATTCAGGCCTCATATTCAAATATGAGAACTCAAATATGAGAACCCAGAGACTCTATTCAAAATAATATCAGCAGCTACTATTTTCTAATAGCTTATAATATGCTAAGAATTTTACTTACCTTTTTTTTTGTTTTTTGCAGTTTTTGGCTGGGGCTGGTTTTGAACCCGCCACCTCAGGCATATGGGGCGGGCACCCTACTCCTTTGAGCCACAGGTGCCGCCCTTACTTATCTTTTCACATTTAAATCTTCAAAGCAATGCTGTGAGGTAGGTACTACAGTCTACATTTTATGGATGAGAAATTGAGACTCAGAGAGGTTACTTAAGGTCCCACAGCCAAAATATGACAGTGCCAAGAACTAACTCCAGGTATGTCTGACTCCAACGCCTATGTTCTTTCCAGGTGCCGATTTGTTGTTGCTGTTTTGTTACAGCAGAGAGGCAGAGAGACAAGACAGGAAGAGAGAAAGAGTGAACGATTTAGAGATAGATGGGCACGGGCTTCAGCTCACATTAAAGCCTTTGTCTATAAGCTTTTTTTAGGTAGAGAAGAAGCCATGCAGAAGGATAAGAAGAGGTCAAAATTTAAACCAAGGGTCTGTTTTTGCTTTTTTCTTTAAGTTAGAATTTACTATCTCCCCTTCTAGCTAATGATGCCATTTTACCCACACAAATCTATTCAACCAAACCTGCCCTGATGCTTAATGGGGGTCAGGAACTTACGACTCAAAAAGTAAGACTGAACCTCTGTCCAAAAAGGGCTCAGTTCGTTCAGAGGAATGGATAATGACAGAAAAAGACAAACACATCCTTAAGTTGGAGCATGGGATGAAGACCAGTATTAGAAATGCCAGTTAGGAAAGATAAAGAGTATTCCTAGAAAGAGAAGAGGTTGGCCATAGGCAATGAAGAGCCTCTGAAGAGTTGTGATTCACCAAGATTGTTCTGGGGGCAGCAAAAAAAATAGTCTCAAAAAGTAGAGTAGTAGCAGGAGAGGAGAGACAGTAGTGGTGGAGATAGCAATCAAGGAACAGACATGAGATAAAAGGGAAACCCTGGAGACCAAATGGGAGGTAGGGCTCATTGAAAGAATGCAGTGGAGGGCGGCGCCTGTGGCTCATCGAGTAGGGCGCCAGCCTCATATACCGAAGGTGGCGGGTTCAAACCTGGCCTCGGCTGAACTGCAAAACAGAAAAATAGCCGGGCATTGTGGCGGGCGCCTGTAGTCCCAGCTACTCGTGAGGCTGAGGCAAGAGAATCGCCTAAGCCCGGGAGTTGGAGGTTGCTGTGAGCTGTGTGATGCCACAGCACTCTACCAAGGGCGATAAAGTGAGACTCTGTCTCTACAAAAAAAAAAAGAAGAATGCAGTGGAGCACAATTCAAAGGTGTATGGCATGGCTAGCTTCAGACCATTTGCTGCGATAGACACAAAGGAAGCAATAGCATTGAGGATACCTGATGCCTAGAGCAAACCAGTATTTGAGTCAATCTTATTATTGCTTTAAAATTTTCTACATGGTGGGCGTGGTAGCTCACCTGAGATCAAGAGCCAGATGCCTAAACTTCAACTCTCAGGTGTCCATGGGAAGACAGCTACACATGCCTATCACACACCCTTACCCTAGCTTAGAGAGCACCATGAGATGATGTCTGTGAAGAGAGGTGGGTCACAGGGGATCACAGGAGTTGTCACTCCTTACCCAAAAGAGGAAACTAAGGCTCAGAGAAGAAAAAGGATTTATTCAATCATAACAAGCCAAAGGAAAAACTAGAAATGGAATCCAAGGTTTCTGACTACACAGGCATCAGCTATGTAGATGCACTTAGAGCTCTTTACAGTCCTAGTGGAACCAAAGCCTTAGGCCTTAGAGAGGCGGGTAGCATGGTGGTCACTGCTCAAGGTCACATCTGGGTTCATGGTTCTTAGGAGCCTAAGGTTAGAGTCAGTGGAGACCAGGGAGCACATGGTTCTACCAATTTGGAAAGAAAAAGGACAGAAGTCCTCCTAATACAAAGGGCCTGAACGCTCTAAGTTCTTACCAGCTACTGGTCCCAAGAAAAGAGCCACTGGCAGTGGGCCCTGGACTGGCCTGCAGGTATGAACGTGCAAGCAGGTTTATGGTGCCCAGGTCTCCCTGCAGCTGGAGTCACTGGGCACAAAGCTCCCCAACTGCCCAAACATCATCTGGTCATGCTTATTACTGTTGCCCAATGAAATTTTATGCACCGAGTCCACAGGTGTGATTTCCCCTTCTTTATGAGGGTCGGAATGACATCACTGATGGCCAATAGAAAAGAGCCAATTATGTCCAGACCATAAAAAGGAATGAGATTTTTTTCAACCAAATCAAAACTTCCTTCAGCTTCATGAATGCAAGGGGCCTCTTTAAGGAAGGGCCCCCCAGTCCTGCCTGTGGGCTCTAAACTGAGGCACATGATTGCATTTCAAGTACTATGGGCCTAGGGCCAGAAAAGGGCTCCACCCTTGGCATGTACCTGTGGCCCTGCTCTTTGTCAATTGGCCCCTCAGGATCCACAGAACAGAACATCAGACTCAACCCTCACACCTTGACTGGCTCCTCACTACTCCATCCAGGGGAAAGTTAGAAAAGATCAGTACTCCTTCAGTTTTCTTATTACTCCTTTCAAGTAACACAAAAGAAAGCAGAGAGCCCTCCCCTTGCTTCAAAAGAAGGGAACAATATAGGGGGAAGAGGATTGTAAGAAAATGCATCCTCCCCAAGCACACAGCACAAAGCAAAAGGAGCCTAGCCTTCTCCACCCCAACCCTCATTCAGCCCTACCACCTGCAACCGAGCCACTCTGGCGGGACCCAGACAGCCCTGATGGCAAACAGGTGTGGCTAGCTTGGCGCCAGCCAAGGCAGGGGAGTAGCTCATTAGGGAAACACCCCCCTCACTAATGGGTATCGCCAAGATGGAGCCATTGTGAGCAGGAGCTCAGCTTTGAAGATTAGGTGAAACAGAACTGGGGGAGAACTGCTAGGCTTGAGACCAGGAGACCAGCACCTCCATAGAAGTCTGACAGACAGACTCCCAGATGGACACAACAGCCAAGACCAGCAAGAGAGCAGACACCAGCTTTTCTCTCTTCAAGTCTTAGGGCCAGACCAAACTCAGTGAGATGCATGTCACTCTCACTTTTAGTAGATCCAAGCCCTTAAAGAGAAGGAGGACCAGTAGAGTCTGGAGCTATCCAGGACCCTTTCTGCCTCTCAGGAAAGGCTGTGGGACCTGGATCTTGGAGTGATGTGGGCTGTCAGTCCTGTGCCAAATAATCCATGACAGGCATATACTGTTCACCTGCAAGAGGAAACTACTATGTTCCTATGATATGGGGGAGTGTTGGGGAGCAAAGGTGAAGAGAGTGAGAGAGACTCTGTCTTCTTCAAAGTCACCATTGGACCATGGCAGCACAGAAGGCCCAGCTACCTAGCATCCAGCCAAGCAGTTGGATGGAAGATCCCACCATGAGACACCTATGAGGGGTGGGGAAGGTATGTTTCCATGCAAGGTTTCCACATTTGTTCATTCCAATACAAATACCCTCAAAGAATGCTGTCCCTAACTGCCCTGCATCTCAAAACGGTCACAATTTCCTATGCTTCTCTCCAAGTCCCCAGTCTCAGAAAAGGTCCCATTCACACTGGACTCTAGTCTGGAGTCCTATCTATTCAGAGCACCCACAGTCTGCATGATGTGAGTCTGTATCCAGCCTGCATAGGCCACCCACCTACCCAGGCCGCATGTAGCTCTTTGTCTCTCTTGTTTCCGTTCTCCCACCCAGAGGAGATAAACAGACCCCAGGTGATAAACGGCCCGCCTTTCACGATCTCTTTTCCTCAAGTTGAGGAGAGTAGCTGGTGATGGATGGGCTGGAATTTGGTTATCAGGAAGGGCTGTCAGCCAGAGGTGCCTATCTCCTCCCCCACTACGCAGGGCATCATTACACTGTGGCATCAAGGTAAAATATGACCAAGGGGAGGGAAGGAAGAAAGAGGGGAAGGCTGTGCTTACACACGGAGCAAATTGAGCAACAATGAGAGCAGGCATGAGGCTGGGACGTTAGTTATCTGCCCGTGACACCTTTTATCTCTGCACAAATTGGTCCTTCCTCCCCCACTGCATCCTCTTATACAAACAGAGGCAGACACAATGTGTCACCACTGCAATAGCATAGCAATTTAACCCGAATTAGTGAGGGGGTCAAGGTAGGAAATAGGGGTTTCTCATTTCAACAGGTTCCTCAGTCTCAGCTCTGAACCACCACACTGAGGGAAGAAGGGTAAGGAGAAAGCAGATTCATAATTGAATTCACTCACTAGGCTGCTGCTGATGTATAAAAAATTAATGCTCAAGCTTCCTACTTATCAAAGCTGGTTAGTATCCATCTCACTTGCAAGATACACCATATCAGAAGGCATGGAACAGCCCACCCTGCCAAAGGCAGGCTTAGCACTGGGGCTTCTAGCCAATGTAGGAATTGGCCAGAACAGGAAGGAGAGAAAGGTGCTGCCCACAGGCATCAGCACCAAGCCAGAACCCCCTGCTAGAAGCCTACAGGACAAGGTGTGCTGGAGAGGGGGAGTATCAGGGCAGGGGCTGGGGCTGTTACAGGAGATGATTGCATTAAAGGTGATTTTTTGACAGTTCAAGAATACACTTCAATCTACAAAGAGAAAAGCATTCTGGCTCCACCCTCTAACAGATGATATCCAGAGTGTTTTATAAGTAGCCCCTCTCCACAGAAAGACATACACCCTGCTGTGCCTGAAACAGGACGCCAATAGTAGGTAGCTCTGGTGGCACTGACAAGGCAAAAGAGCAGAGAGGAGAGCAGCCTGGGACCACCTCTATTAAGGGACCTGGAGCTGAAAAGGCCCCTGATGGCAGGGAGTGCCATTCAGCACCATGGCTCCATTATTCTAAGAGACAACTTGGTCAAGTGACCATGTATGCTTAGGCAAGTAACATCACCTCCATGCCCTGCTCTGTGAGGGTTAAAGGAGCCAACCAAAGTAAATAGGCTCTGTAAATAAGGTCTCACGAAAGGGATTCTGGCTCTAAGGAGATCAACTGACCCCAAACCTGCAATAGCCTTTAGAGATGCTTCCAGACCACCTGCATTGAGAAGATAGTGCCTAAGGAAAAGAATACTAGAGAAGGCTTACTGGGAAGACAGGAAGATGGAAACTCCCAGAACTACTCCACAGCTGCAAAAATGAACTCCAAAAAGCTTACACTGAGGGGAGTTACAAATGGAGCAGGCAGCTTAGGACTCATTCTCCAAATCCAAAGAATCAGCACACAAATACAGAAGAACAAAAGCCAAGATCCTAGTCTAGACACATAATGGGAGAACTTTCTACCTCAATTGACTGCCTTGTGTACGAGTACTGTAGAGACTCAGGACTCTCAAAGTAGAGGCAAACTGAACCTGATTCCTACATTCAGAGAGCTTCCAGGCCCATGTAGAAGTAGCCACAACATAAACAGAATGATCCCCTCTAGGAAAGACTACTGAGAAAGGGCTATGTCACTTCTGGTGGTGGGAGGGTAATGTAGAAGGCACTTACAGAGACTCAGCTGCATTCACTTCTGCTCAAGCAAGTCCATGTGCACACATACACAGTCACATGCTGTCCCTCCATTCTTCTCTGCCTGCCCACAGCCCCAGGGGAATGCATTGCTGACTTCTCAGCCCACTTTGCCCCTCACTTGCCCCTATCCTTGAGACAGCTGCAGGTTATAATTCCAACCACAGGCTTCAGAAAGATGATACACTTGCTAGAGCCTGCAAAGGGTCAGGCAAGAGTACTGTTTGAAATACCAGTGTGACAGCTGGCTCCTTGTCTGTCTCTGCCTCCCTCCCCCCCTCCCCAAACTTGTCATGGTACAAGAAGTCTATAAGCAGCCCATCAGCTTTAAATATCATTGTGCATGAAGCAGGAGTATGAGCGTGAGGGAGCAGGAAGCAGACGACGAGCGCCTCTGTCGCCACTGCCTGTCAGGGAACACTAATGAATTTCACCACCAGCAGCAATGCTTCGGATTGGGGATGAGGTGGGGGTGGGGTTTGCTAGGGAGAACTCTCACAGTATTAAAACATGTTCTTCCAGAACCCTGTTAATAAATGTCATCGTGGAGCTAAGAACTGCAACCCACCACCAGGACTTTAAGGTGAAGGAAGGCTTGGGGCAAGCCCTGTTGTCCACGAGTGTGAGGCTGGAGGGAGCCAGTTGAGCCCCATGATTATGATGGGTGACCTCTGGCTAATCTCCTACCTCACTTATAAAGTATGAGGTGCTGGCAGGGAGAGATGACCAGCATGGCTCCCTGGCCAGACTCACCACCCACTCCACCTTACATCAGTTTCAGCTAACTCACTTCACAGTGAGGCCCCATGGCAGGGAGTTAGGCTATCCTTTAGAACTGAGGGTGGGCGAGAAGACTCTAGTTCTAATAGGAAGCTACTTCCTCCACAAATATTTGGATCCAAAGCTGTTTATATTAATAATTTTACAGATGAAGAAATGGAGGTTGAAAGTGGGGATGTGACTTTCTCAAGATCCTACAACTAGAAACTAACGTACTAGGACTTAAACCTACTCTTTTAATTCTAAAGGCCCAGCTCTTTTAGAGCAATACCATGCAGCTTCTATGAGGAAGGACTGTCTCCTGGGTGTCCTCTACTGTCAGGCTCTGTCCTACCCTTTCATTTCCTCCCACCAGTACACACACACACCTCTGGCCTGGCACATACCACAGCTGCCATGTAGCACTGGGCTGGGCTCCAGGCCATGGTGAACCCAGCCGGGCAGAGAAAGCCCTGGGAGTGAGCCAGGCCATCACCTGGGAGTCGAGTCTCCACAGCTCAGAAGACATGGCTGCAGGCATAAACCTTCCCTGGGGTACCCTCTGCACAGCTCTGATCAGCAGTGTCTGATCTGGCAGCGACCTGCTGTGCAGGGGGCAAATGACATTTAATTTCCTCTTGGTTTCCCTACAGTACAGACGAAAGGCCATCACCTGCGTCTGGGTCTGGTAGCACAGTTGGAAGTATTCCCAGACAGGCTGCTCTGGAGAGTTCCCAACAGAAACCAGAACACAGGCAGGTGCAGAGGGATGCCCCACAGCCCAGGCTGCTAGTCTTCCTAAGGAAAACCAACCTCAAATCCCTAGTGCCAAAAGGCAGTGTGTGTGTGTGTGTGTGTGTGTGTGTGTGTGTGTGTGTGTGTATGCAGCACCTCCCTGCTCCATGGCTTTTTAGCCCACCTGCCAAGCAACGATCTCTAACCCCATTTCTCCCCCAGAGTCCACACAAAGCATACCATTGCCACAAATACCTTGTGGAATAGAATCGCATGCACCTCCCCAGTGTCACAGATAGTCCTTGAAATCCTATATATCCCCAACCCCTCTCTCAGGAGGAAACAATTAAGACAAGCACTTTTCCAGCGTCCTTCCCATAATAACTCCTCCAGGGAAGGGTACAGTCCCCCACCTGTTGTGACTACAGGCAGTGCTGGAGCTGCCACTAGGACCTGGCCAGAGCTTTCTTTCCCAGATGGACTAGCAGAAGCCCCCACAGGGAGTGGGGTGTAGGGAGGAGGTTGAACAGGTGACAGGAAGTTTTCAGGCACTATGGTCCGTGCCTTAGTTGATGAGCTACTCACTTTTTGGCCAGGGAAACCAGGAGCTTCTCAGTAAGTTGAGCTGCTTCCCAAGATACTTTGTTTATCCCGCCACCGACTGTCTCCAACTGGCCTATGGCTATTTTGACCCCAGGGCCTGCCTTTGTGTGGCCTACAATGCCCTCTGGAGGCTCTACAGAGAGGCATTCTGCTAGTGTTCAGGATGTATGACCTCCGTTCCTATATAAGCTCTGATCTCTGCCCTGATTCCAGCTCCCCAGACTCCTTCAAGACATGTAAGCATTTGGCCTATACAGAGTCAAACTTGTGGGTCGGCAAGAGAACAGGCTAGTGGCTTTTAAAATTGTGCTCTACGAAGTTCCAAGGAGGGGCATCAGGCTAAGAATGGGCAGGGCCTTTCTCTAGCTTCAACTGGAACAGCTCAACTTAATATTGGACTTTAATTATTTTGTCCATAAAAAAGTTTATTGCTAAAAAAATACTATCTATTCTGTCTCTCAACAGTGTTCCTCTGGGTTCTCATAGCATTTGTTTTGTGCCTTCTTCATAGCGTTTTCATACTCTGCCTTATCGGCCCTGTAGTTGGTTATGCATGTGCTGTTCTCTCTGTCCTGATAACCTGACAGGCCCTATCGTCCCTAGCACAGAACTTACTGAGCTCAGAGCAGCTCTCAACAGGGGTGACTTTAGATTCCAGCACCTCCAGAATATGCCGTGATCAGCACCTTCAATGGCAGTTTCCAACAGTGTTCCTTGAGGGAAAGAGCTGCAGTAGAAGGTAACTGACATTTACAGAAGGTCCTAGTGAAGACGTGTGGCACATGCCACTCTTAAATCAATGAATGGGGCATACCTGCTACCATGATCAATCATCTAAATCAACCTCCAGGGGACAAAACAGTCTTTTGGCCAATCTCTGGTAAAACGCAGCATATTCCAATAGGAAATCTGCATTAGAAGTTTACAAACCCTAAATGTGGGACCATGAAAACACAGGATAATGCTCCTCAGTTGACTACTCAAGGGCCTGGGGCCTGCCCCTGCATTTCTATAGCCTGTAGAGGAGTCACTAGTCTCATGGGTCTGATGATAGGCCTGGGATAGGGTAAAACCCCTTGGCCCTATCAACCAAGACCACTGCCTGGACCTCCTTCTCTAGCCAGCTTTAGGAAGGGGGTGGAGGGAGGAAAGGGATTGTGCTCCTCCTGGCTAAAGCCACTTGTTAATAGGCCCTAGGTTCCCTCATCCCTGGGGAAAGGAAGGTAGCAATAAGCTCTCTCCTCTCCACCCCCCACCCCATGCCTCCCAGCAGGGCCAGGGAGGACAGCCATTAGTGTGTGCCTCAGCAGACAATGGGGAGGAGAAGTCTCCAGAGCAAAGGACAACTGCAGCAATTAGAATGCAGGGAGGTTCAGAAGCTATTTAACTGGGTGACCCCTGAGGTCGCTGCATCTGACTCCCATCCCTGGATAAATATTGTATGAGAGGGGAGGGGGCGAGCACTTCTCCTCCTTCCACTCCTTCCCCACCCCTGGCTGCCTCCAGCCACACACACCAGGAACATTATTTACAGCCTGACAGTCAGAGCAATCACTCTGCTAACCAAGAGGGAATGGACAAAGTCGACTTACCAAAAATTGACTGAGAAGTGAAGAAACCAGGGCTGGTGGGAGATGGGAACTGAACCGCCACAAATGCAAGGCTCTCCCCCATACTCTGGTTTAGTGGAAGCAAATACCATCACCCCGGAACCCCAAACTACTGGCAGAGAGGAAATAAGAGGAACAGAGTATCCTTCCACCTTTTGGGGACCCCATAATGGAAAAACTTCTGGTGGTCATCATCACCCAGGTGCTCCTTAGCGAAGATGGGGATCCTAACTACCTGCCCAGAGGAAGTCACACCAACCACATGCCACTTGTCTGGCTGGCCCATAGTTGAACTAGTGGGAAAAGGATAAGAACAAGAAAGTCAAACATTGCAGAAAGGGGTCAGGGTGGGAGAAGAAGAGAGTGCCTGAGTGTAGGCTGCGCCTCAGCCCCCCGACAAGCTGCTCCATAGTCCTGCTCTAATGCACCCTGACATGCCTCTGAAGACAGAGAGCTGTTTGCAGTCAGCACCGTGATTTGTTAGTAATTATTGCCATGGTGTCACAATGCTGTCACTCTGTTAACAAAGAGACAGCCTGCCTCAGGCTGCCTGCAAGAAAGAATCGCAGAGAAAAAGGCCTGTCAGGCTCCCGGGATCCTCTGGGCTGGCTAGCTTTCTTCCCCAAACCAACATCCTCACAGGCTTTGGAAGAAACAGTTTTACAGAACTAGCAAGTCTGAGCTATGTCGCCCTTTAGCCAGGGACACTGAGAATTTATCCCACCCACTCATAGCCACCCTTCCCAAAGCTCTACAAAGCTACGCCCCCAGAGTCCACAAATCACTCTGGCACGGGCCACTATGCCAACTGAAGCCTTGAGTTCCCTGGCCTTCAATTTCTAAGACCCCTGCTCCCTGACCCCTTCTTCCTCACCACAGCATTCGAAGCTTCTCATGCGCTCTTAAGAAACTGACAAAATAAACGTAATAGTCAGACCAAATTGAAGCAGCTGCCCTATTGGCATGGATGGAGAACAGGGGGAATATGATAGCAGGGAATCCTCCCTTCTTGAATCCACCAACCACAGTTCAGGGACAAAGCAGCTCAGGTGTCAATGCCCCTCCAGCCTCCATATGCCTGCTCTCACGGACCTGACCTCTCCTCCCCAGTGCCTGGATATGCACAACATCTGCACCATGAGAACTGGTGGCTTGCTTTAGCATAAAGTAATGTCTCCATTACCCTGCCTGGGAATTAGAGGACAGATTGGCAAGCACTGACAAACACACATCACTCACCTTATAGGCATGGAAAGTTGGAGATTAATTCTCCCCTCTCACAGAAGGAATCAGACTCCAGGATAGTGGAAGAGAAGCACCAATACTGAGATATCCTTTCACTGCCAAGCAACAGCAATAAGCAGCCAATACCACCTCTACCAGCATCAGCAGGCTGAAACCCACAAGCCCTACAAAAGACCTATAAAAGTGGCAAGGGCCACTGCTACCTAGCTTCTACAGAATCCCAAAGGATAGAAGGACCTCGACAAGACTAAGATTCTTCAGGCATTGGAGCCCAAAAGGTAGAGAACAGTGCCAGCTATATGCACTGGAATGCAAACTCCATGAAGACAAGGTGTCTTAACAAATTCCCTCTTTGTTTGCCACTGTGTCCTCAATACCAACAACAATGCAGGCACATAGGGGGTTGTCAATACACATCTGCTGTAAGAATAAACAAATGAGCTACTATGGCTCAAAGACCACTTCCACAGGCCTGAGTCCAGCCTCTACCTATCACAAGACCTCAGAGAAGAAGGAGGCCAGTGTAAGTTCCAGAATAGAGAGGGATGACCACATGGCCAAAGGCCTGGAAATAAGGCTTAAAAAATGAGGGGGATTGGGACAAGCTAATGGACCTAGGAAGATACTCATATCAGATTGAACACTCACATAATCAACAAACCTGCACTGAACAACTAAAGGAGGTCGACGTCTCAACAAAAAAGGACAGGTAAATAAAATGTAGTATTATGCAATGAAATACTACTACATACAAAACAATAAAAAGGCTACACTACTGATACATACAACATGGATAAATTTCCCATGTTATGTTTTTTTTTCTTTTCTTTTTGTTTTTCTACCCATACGTTATGTTATGCCAAAGAAGCCAGACACAAGAGTGCATCTTGTGTGATTCCATGTAGATGAATGTCAAGAATCAGCAAAACTAGCCAAAAGAGTAGAAGTCAGAACAAAGGTTATTTAGCAAGGGGAGGGCATCACTTACTGGGAAAGGGCACAAGAGAACTTTCTGGAAACTTTCTTACAGAAAGGAAAGAATTTCTCAGAAGCACCAGTGGTTTCCTCTTGGAGCTTAGGAGACAAGGCCTTTCAACCTTCACTCTCTATCTGACAGAGGACAGAAGGGCCCAAACGAACAACCACGACCTAGGAAGATAAAAATATGTTCAAAGTACAAAAGACCACAGCCCAAGTCCTCGGCCTGGGAGGTCATGGCCTGGTAGGAGGCTGCATGGAGCCTCTATTCCTGGCCAAGTGAGTTTTAGGGAAGCAGAGATGGGTCTTAAAGTCTACCTACGTGCTGAAGGCCTCTGAAGCAGTGTGTCGGATTTTGCCAGAGTACAGAACCCGACCTCCAGAGGTTGCCCTGAAGAGCCATAGACATAGGATCCAATTTGTCTTCCTGACAAGCCAGGTAAAGACTAAGCTAGCCAACCCTGGGCTAAGGCAAAGGTATCAGGGCACATAGCCCCTCCTGCCAGCAAGGAGGAGGTGCTGAGACCCTCAGAGATGGTCAAGGGGAGCTCCACATATCAAACCTGGACCAGAACCTAAGCAGCAATCCTTGCTTCTGGACCAATCATGCAGTAAAAACCATTCAGTCACAAATCCTGTAGCAGGCCAAAGCATGACCTTCCCACCACCTAAATATCTCAAAGTCTAATCAGTCATTAAGCAAATATCTTTATCGTTTATCAATGTTTTTAACTGAGCCAAATTTCCATTCCAGGGGTTCCTATAATCACTAAAACGATTTAGACCCTCTGACACCTTCTAAGAGGATGAGGAGAGGAGACTATCACTGGAGTCCCACCCTTCAGCCCAGAAGTGCCCAGACAGTAGAACACCAAAGGCTCTGCCTGCCAGGAAAGGGCCGTGCTTGTCAACTAGGCAACAGAGCTTCTCCCCCAGTATGTATCCAGGCACAAAGTCCTTCCAGGGTAAAGCAGCTATCCCAAACTTGGGCTCTGAGGGAAGGATGCAGGGTAAGATACCTGTTGACTTGCAGCTCAAGGACCACACTGAGAAGTGTAAACAGAGCCAAGGCTAGGAACCAGAAGCTGCTCTGGCTCCGCAGAAAATTGCCCTGCCCCAGGGCCAGCACACAGAAGTGGATATTCCCCAGCCAAGCCCACAATCAGCAGCTCCTTTAGTGATAGCTCTAGACCTAGGACATGTGCAGGAGGGGGCTTTCATATGTCTGGGAGTCAGGCGGGGTGGGGTGAGTGTGGAGAGAGGAGCAGCCCTTGCTCCTCTAACCCCAAGAACTCTCAGCCCAAGGAGCTGTCAGGCTAACGAGGCTACCCCACCACCACTCCATCTGAGCGTGGCAGGCTGCACTGCACGACTGGCTTCAGGTGGCTCTTCTTTAATTAATGGCATCCCAGTCTCTGCAGGGAGCTTTACCCCACAATGAATGGCTCTCTCTCATTAGAGGCAAGCCTGCCATGATGTATTCAGGGTGAGGGCCAGGATTCATTTCCCTGTCTGTGGGCTAGGGATGGGAGGGAGGGGAGAGGCAGCAGGGAGAGATTTATATCGAGTGACTTGGATTAGCTGCAGCTGAAACATGACCCCGTCAACTCAAGCTGCCTTCTTGGGGCTAACCTGATGTACCTCTGCTGATGAGAGGGCTCTAGGGAAACTGAAAGGAGAGCAGAAGGTCTTGGTTGCCATTGTCTCTGGGCTTAGGCTACAACTCCAAGGCCCAGAATGTCTATACAACCTTTAGAACCTTTTCCCCCTGGCTCAGCGCCTATGGCTCAATGGGCTAAGGCGCCAGCCACGTACACCTGAGCTGGCGGGTTCGAATCCAGCCCAGGCCTGCCAAACAACAATGACGACTGCAACCAAAAACTGGCCGGGCGTTGTGGCGGGTGCCTGTAATCCTAGCTACTTGGGAGGCAGAGGCAGGAGACTCGCTTGAGCCCAGGAATTGGAGGTTGCTGTGAGCTGTAATGCCATAGCACTCTATCCAGGGTGACGGCTTGAGGCTCTGTCTCAAAAAAAAAAAAAGAACTTCTTCCCCCTGCCCCCACGCACTTCATATGCACTGAAGCCTGAGCTGACTCTGAACTGATCTGCCCATCAAGAGCTTCTTCATGGCCAGGAAGCTGACTCACTGCCCTCATATCTATAGGACCAATGTCCTGACCAGGGCCTTCAGCTGGTTCCTCTGCTTTCTGTAGCAGTGCCCTCATTCCTTAGCTCAGAGAGAGTCCAAAGCATGGTTTTCCCTCACAACTGCTGTATAGATAAACCTCAGGCCACCCAACACTAGGCACCAGGAATCAGTCTAACACAAAAACATGTCATCACCTCACTAAGGTGATCCATTAGGCTGTATCCCACACCGCAGGTGGGGAGTTTTTAGACATTCTCCTTCCCTCCATCTCCCCCTGGCTAAGCAGGGATAATTGGGATCTTCTTGGCAAAAAAGGAAAACTTGGGCCTTTCGGTTTCCAAATTTCCAAGGTACTTCTCACAGACTTAAAAAGAAGGCTGCTCTATATTCTGCTAGCTCTATACTCTGGTTATGAGTCTAGAAGCTAGGTAGATTCAAGCTGGCAACAAACACCACACAGCCCTACCAAATTCCCCATGCAAATCCCACTAAACCGGTTCGGAGACAAAACACATTATAGAACCTGTCCTCTTTCCACTTTCAGTCTCCCTACGATGTTCAATTCACTAAGAGCGTGCAGGGGGCTGTCCCTGTCAGCCAATCAGAAGGCTACTTTGCAGGCCAACTATGTCCCTAGGAGAGCCAGAGCAGATGCCTATCATCTGCACATGCAATGATTCCATCATCCACACTTGTCCCTGGCCCTTGAAGAGGAGCATTCGTATACCCTTCCCTCCCTACTCAGAAAGAGATGTAGCTCAGTTCCACTTTGCTAAGCCCTGTTTGGCAATGTGTCTAAACACATGCAATCTTAATTAGTTCAGGAGGGGAGCCCAAGCACTCACAGTGACAGATAAAAGTAATGGGGAAATGAGATAAGTCAGAAGTGGCAGGGAGTTCTTACCCAAGCCCCTTCCCCCAGCAGGCTGCTAATCAAAGGTGAAGCAGCTCAGTCTGGGACCAACTAGCACACTCATGGGCAAAGGGTAAGACTCTTGAGAGCTTACTGACACAATGAGATGCCCCATGTGCTTCCAAACATAAATGCAGCATAACGGTGTCCAAAGTGATGATGGCTGTGGTTTCCTTTTTTTTTTTTTGAGACAGAGTCTCACTATGTCACCCTTGGTAGAGTGCTGTGGCATCACAGCTCGCAGCAACCTCCAACATTTGGGCTTAAGCAATTCTCTTGCTTCAGCCTCCTAAGTAGCTGGGACTACAGGCACCTGGCTATTTTTTGTTGCAGTTGTCATTGTTGTTTAGCTGGCCTGGGCGGGGTTCGAAGCCCCCACCCTCCATGTATGTAACTGGTGCTATGGGCACCAAGCTGGCTGTGGTTTCCTTAAAACAGATCTGAGAAATTGTTTATTTGTAACCCTGTAAGAAGGCTTTCAGGCAGCCTCAAATCACCTCTCACCTCATCTCCTGGCCACCCAGGTTCATTTTGATATGCAAAATGAACATGAGGGTCCAAACCTCCAACACCAGAGTGGGAACCAACAACCTAAGATGGCAGAGAATCTCCCAAGGCTCTGCCTTCAGTGCTGATAAAGGAGAAGAAGAAGGGCATTCCCATCACATCACCAGGCCGTGGACCATGAAAGACAGAAGCCAATGGTCAGATGGGACAATGGCTAAACACACGGGCTCTGGAGTCATAATGCCTAGGTTCCAATCCCTGCCCTGCCATAAACAGGTTGTATGCTCTTGACAAATTCCTTACCTTTCTTGGCCCCCGTTTCCTCATTTGTTAAAAAAGGGTTATAAAAAGAACCTATTTCATAGGGTCCTGGTAAGGACTAAATAATATGTGTAAATACCACAACAGGGTTCCTGGTATGTAATGATGCTCATTAAACACTGGCTATCTTTATTCTCCGATGTTCACTTTTCCAGAAAAGTCTCAACTCTCAATTCTGAAAACACAAATCTCTCAAGAAAGTATTTCACACTGCTCCTGGGACCACGTTCCTTCTCCCTGGCCTAGGCTGCAAGCTATCTCACCCAGTACCTCCTTCAGAAGACCCAGTGCACAAACTGACAGTGAAAAAATCCACGAGTTTCCTGACATTAGCGGTACATTCTAGTCCCCTCACTCCTCACATGCAGGTTGGTGCAACAAAGCCCAAGATTTCCTCTTCCGGTCCACATGTTCTGTACACTGTCAACTAATGCTCTCTGAGCCTACCCACTGCATACCCTCTGTCATTTCTCCTGAGCAGACATTCCATGAGACCACTCCATTTATTTAGTTTTCATTTATTCAACAAGTATTTATTGAATAATTACTACATGCTGAGCCTCGTCCCCAGGCTACCATGTGCTCATAAGCTAGTGAGAGAGACAGACAAGTTAAGGCAGCTACAATACAATTTTATAAGTAGGTACATGTGCTCTGGGAACACAAAAGAAGATACTTAGAGAAGGAAGTTAAGAGAGATCATTAGGAACTGGCCAGCTGCAGCATGTGGCTATGTAAGATGCATATTGACAAGTGAAGCTGCCTTGACAGACTCAATAAACAGTGTGGACTTTGCCTTGAAGGCCAGGGCAAACCCTGAAGGGCGTTAGGCAGAGGTGTGACATAATCTGCTACAATTAGGAGAAGAAAATAGAAGCAGTAAGACAGGAGTCGAAGAGACTAGTTAGAAGATTTCTGTAGTAATCAAGAATATGATCATCTTAACTAGGGGAGTGGCAGGGAGATGGAAAGAAGGGAATGAATTTGAGAAACCTCTGGGAGGCAGAAGCAACAGGCTTTGATAATTAATTGGTTGTGGCTAGAGAAAGAAAGATTCTCAGATTTCTGACAGAACAACCAGTCATCATTTGAGGGAATGCTGGGGGACAGGGTGCAGGGAGAATAACCCCTGAGCTGTGGGCATGTAAGTGGAGGTGCAGGCTTGGCGTTGAGGTAGCAGATGGAGATTTCTTTTCTACGGGTGGAGAAAAAAATGAGAAGACATCAGCATACAGAAGACAGATGAGATCATTCTGATATCAAAGGACGAGATGGTAAGTATAAGAGTGTAGAAAATATAATTAGAATACAGATCAAAGAAACACCAACAAGTAAGAAAAAAGGAAAGAAATACCTGCCAAAGAGATTGAGGAAAAGCTAGAGAAACAGAAGACACAACAAAATTAAACATAAATACTATTTCAAGAAGGATGAAGTAGTCAACTTCTCTGAATGATGCCAAGGAAGCAAGCCTGACCAGAAGCAAGCATGTCACCAAGCCACCCTTTCAGCTATCTTCCAAAACCCACAGGACAGTCACCACCTCAGTGCTCGCCAGAGGTATGGTTCCATCAACTCCAGGTAACAGCAGCCTCTCACGTCAATGGCCTTGACCACTTGACTGCACTCAGTAGCCCCTGCTGAGGACATGCTCCAACAGGGATACTTAATCTGAGCAAGTATCTTTCAATCTCCAAACTTTCTAAAACCTGAAGTGCTCCAGATCCACATGTGTGCACCACAGGCAGAAGGGTATAGTACACACATCCACCCAGGAAGGCAAGGAAAAAACTGAAGTCAAATGCCAGCCCAGCATTTATACCAACCTCCAGCAGAAGAAAACTTCCCATTCCAAAGCTAAAGCTGAACCTAATTGAGGACCCTCTCGCCAAACCCAGAGAAGCTCCTGGTTCTTCCTCCATGACAGTGCAGCACCAGATTACCCTGACCTTCTCCAGAAGGGCCTCTTCCCAAACTATACCAAGCCCAGGGTACTCTTTCCCAGCAGTCTTTTCTTTTTCCTGACCTGCTCTTCTCCTCAGACCCACAATCCACCTGGTCTAGCTTCTCCACCACACTATGTTACTCAGCTCATGAACCTGAATCTTTAAGCTACATGATAAAATCTAAGTTCCTCAAGTGGGTGTCTGTGCAGGAGTCACTCCTCACTCTACACCAGCCCCACCCCACCCCCCATCAGGCCAAATATGAACCCCTTGAAAGAGTCATTCCCTAGCTGAGTAAGCAGAGAAACAAGACTAAACACCATGGGGAGCTTTAAGAAACGCCAGGTGGGAAGGAAAGGTAGTACATGTACAAAAGGCAAGCTGACCAAGGGCAAAACACATGACGTGTCATTTCTTAAAAAACTTAAGAGGAAAAATTAAAATTGTACCCACTAAATAAAAGCCTACCTTCAAAGGATCTGTGACTACAGCATCAAAGCCCAAGTAAACCTGAAGTAGCAACTTGCAACTCATCCAGCTTTGATCAAAGATGGACACAAATGATTTTGTCAGGATGGGAGCAGATTTCTTTTCTCTAGTGGGATTTCTGCTGCCACTTCAGTTTCCATTTCTCAGTGCTTCACTAATCAGGTCCTTTCTAACAAAGTGATATGAAGCTGTATTGCGAGAGTTTAATGGGGGGCAGTGGGAGCTAAGGACAGCAATGAGAAGGGTCTATGGCTCCCAGAAAGAGTGTGAAATGAAAACATTTGCTGAATTCCTTAGACTTAGTTAAATCTGAAAATGGATGTCAAAATAAGAAGTAAGCTACATACTAACAAGTTGTGAGTGTCAGTTTAACACCATCCTTGTCAGGCTCATCAGCAGCCTTTATCAGGCACATAAAAAGGTGATGGTTCTGAAGAAAGCTTCCAGAACACCAATAAGCTGTGCACTGTCACGCAGAACTACTTAGGTTTCCTCTCCGGCTGTTTTTATTTTGTTACATATTTAATTAAGAGCCTTCCCAGCAGTTACTCAGAGTTCTGCTTCTAGGAGGCAGCCCAGAGCTCTTCTCCCCCAGCCACCTGCTTCCACCCTGCACACTCTTTTCCAGAAATTCACTGGCCTTCCCAGTCCAAACCCAAAGCAGCCACCAAAGTCTACCCTACCCATCTCTTTTGGAAACTACAGGTCTTAGAATTCAATTCTGTCTAGGTTATGAGTTTTTACCTTTCCAAGTCCCAGGGGTTTTTTGTTTGTATTGTTTTATTTTGTTTGTTTCATTTATAAATGAGATAATACTGCCTACCAGAAAGGGTAATTGAGAGGTCTGAATGAGATAAGGTATGTGCGCATTAAAATTTGGTTTCCTTTCAGATATGCTTGGATTCCCAACCTAATCCCTCCTTTTTTTTTTTTTTGAGACAGTCTTACTAAGTCACCCTCGGTAGAATGCCGTGGCATCACAGCTCATAGCAACCTCAAACTCTTGGGGTTACGTGATTCTCTTACCTCAGCCTCCCAAGTAGCTGGGACTACAGGCTCCTTGCCACAACACCCAGCTATTTTTTTGTTGTTGCAGTTGTCATTGTTGATTTTAGCTGGCCTGGGCCGGATTTAAACCCGTCAGCCTCGGTATATGTGGCTGGCACCCTACCCACTGAGCTACGGGCACTGCCACCTAATCTCTCTTTTTGATGACATTTCTTGTGAATATGCCAAGCAGTCTCCAAAGTCCTCAACATTGGTGCAGGGCCCAAGGTGTGGACTAGTGCTGTGGGCGAGAATAGGCCAGACCCAAAGAAGACAACATCCTGTGAATTCCCTCTCCAACTCATAGGGAGATCAGCTCCAAGCTTGGGAGGCCCAGCCAGGTAGTCTTCAACATCAGGTAAAAAAAAATTTCACATACATATATAGGTCACACCACGCAGAGTTACAACAGAAGAATCTGAAATTCAAGTGTCTGGACGATGAACAACCTGAGAGTGAAAAAGATTAGAAGAGTAGAAGTCTTGGCAAAGGTATTCAGAGGAACTAGACCTCTGGACTGGGCTAATGAGCCTTCCTCCTGGGCCTCATGTATGCCAGAATTCTGTGTCAGCCTGAAACCAACCCCACCCTGAAAAGCTTCTCTTGGGCTGCAGAGCTCCACATTAGGTCCCTTCCCAGCTTGAAGGGCTCAAAGCTTTCCAGGACAGCACAAACAACAACAGCAGCCTTCCTCCTCCTCACCTTCTCCATGGACTCTCCCCAATTCACATGTGCTACTAGTCCCAGCCTGCATACTTTCCCGGACAAATAGGTGGCATCTGGGAGTACAGACACCCTCTGGAGTAAACCCAGAGGTGTGTAGTCAGTGTGTATACACAACTTGAAAGGCATAGGAGATGAGGTTCATGTGTGTTTCTGTGATCTGGCCTTGTGCTTCCTCCTGTCTCACCTAGAGAGTTGAGGTTCGACGGCATACTTGACACCCACCTGGGTGTATAACTTCATCTCAACATCCAGTGTCCAAAAGGCACAAAAAGGGCCTTGGTGAGAGATGATGCCTGATATGGAAGGAAATGATGTCACTTCAGGGCCACTATTCTCCATCCCTCACCAACACTCCACCTTATGCTCAAAGGTTCAAACACATACACACACAATACAAGATGCTTGCTGCTGCCCTCAGTCACAAAGAACACAGAGGTATCGATTCTGTTGATCCTCAGCAAACAGTGCCCCCCACCTCCACCGTTCCCTGGGGGCTATATGAAGCCAGGTATCCGTGAAGGCAGACAAAATACAAAAGTGTCAACCCAGCAAAGGAGCCAGTTCTGTCTTCCAAAACTGGGGCAGGGTCAGGAGACAAAGAAAAAAACTAATGGAGACAAATGAAGAAGGAGGCAACTAGTGTTTGTTTGTTTGTTTGTTTGCAGCTAGTGATTTTGACTCCCAGCAGTAGGCTTATCTCATCCTACCACTGGGCTCTCAGTTGGTTCACCAGAGTCTTGAAAGTCAGATAAAAGGGTAGCATAGTATAATGGTTAAGAGCCTGGACCCTGGGGCCAGATTGCCTGGGTTTGAATCCTTGCTATGTGTTCTTAGGCAAGTTACTTAATCTTTCTGTGCCTTAATTTACTCACCTATAAAATAGTTATAAAAATATCTAGTTTATAGGGTTGATAAATAAGTTACTATTTCTCATTACATGGAGGAATATACTAGGTATTGGTTTAAAAAATTTTTTTTCAAGATCCTCTTTTAACTCTCTCCTTCCAAGGCAATAACATAGAGCCCAACAACTGGAAGGGTTGTCATGAGCAGGGAAACTTGGCAAAGGAAGGAAGGCACCAACAACAGCAATCCAGGTAGAGTCTTTTTTTTTTTTTGAGACAGAGCCTCAAGCTGTCACGCTGGATAGAGTGCCGTGGCATCACAGCTCACAGCAACCTCCAATTCTTGGGCTCAAGAGACTCTCTTGCCTCCGCCTCCCAAGTAGCTGGGACCACAGGCGCCCACCACAAGTGCCCAGTCATTTTTTGGTTGCAGCCGTCATTGTTGTTTGGCGGGCCCAGGCTGGAATTCGAACCCACCAGCTCAGGTGTACGTGGCTGGCGCCTTCGCCCGTTGAGCTACAGGCGCCGAGCCCCAGGTAGAGTCTTGACCTGTACACATCCTGCTCCAGAGAGGCAGAGGCAGGGCTTCCAACTCTCTTCTAGCCCTAGTAGCCTCAAGGACCCTGGGAAGCCCTGACATAAGTGCCCTGCTGGCTTGAACATTTAAGCTTCCAAAAGGTAACACCTGGTCCCACAGATTCCAAGTTCTGCCAGCAAAGCATCCCTTCTCATACTCACATGACTTTTAAGTCCCAGTCTCCACAGGTGACAAAAATTGACTTGACGTTTGGATCTAAGAGGCCTTCCTTCGCCATCCACTCATCGACCCTCTGAAAAGTACACAAGAACAGATGAGATTTTCCTTTTTTTTTTCCCCCTGAGCCGGTGAAGAGCCACAACAGTAAAACGCAGATAAGCTGCTTGTATTCAGAGCAGAAAATTGTAATCTTACCCAGCCATGGCTCCACTCTGGGTGCTGAGCCTTGGCTTGGAACTTCAGAGGCACTTGGAGGATGATCCCTCAGGAAGATACCACAAACCCAAGGATAAGCGAGGAGGGAACCCTCCAGCCCCCACTGTCTAGCAACCTGCCCCAGTTCCCAGCAGGTTGGTGCAAATACTTTGCTCTGACCTCCCTGTTACTCCCTCATTAGTTCTCAGTCAAAGGCCTAGCCTAGCACCAACACAGGCTATCCTGGCCCATGACAACAAGCTAAGAAGAGGCCCCAAGTAGGGACTCAAACCCACAGCTTCATTCATTCATTCATTTGTTCATTTAACCCTCCACCAAATGTTTATTAACCAAATTTATGAACTGGATTATTTGGCAAATGAAAGTAAAGAAAATTTTCACTTTTAGAAGAGGCTCCCTTCTCAGGGCTGGAGCCCCATCCTGACACCTGGGATAGTGCTGCCTGTTCCAGTTGCTAAAAGCTCATAAACTGTCTCCCCTACCCTCCATCAAGCTTTGTATTTCTCCTCTTCCTGGTTGAGGACTCAAATTCAGCACAATATTTTGAAGGCTCAGCTCAATTCCTACACAGGCAAAGAAAATGCTCCTAAACACACTTTTAGTTTTTCCTTCTCTTCATCCCTTCTTTTTTTTTTTTTTTGAGACAGAGCCTCAAGCTGTCACCCCGGATAGAGTGCTGTGGTATCACAGCTCACAGCAACCTCCAATTCCTGGGCTCAAGCGAGTCTCTTGCCTCCACCTCCCAAGTAGCTGGGACTACAGGTGCCCGCCACAACGCCCGGCCATTTTTTTTTTGATTGTAGCCGTCATTGTTGTTTGGCGGGCCCAGGCTGGATTCGAACCTGCCAGCTCAGGTGTACGTGGCTGGCGCCTTAGCCCGTTGAGCCACAGGCGCCGAGCCTCTTCATCCCTTCGATTTGTTTTATTATTTGTACTCACACTGGAAGTATAAATACTCAAAACAGTATATAGCAAGAGAATTATAAAGACTTCATGAAGCATTTCCTATTTTTCAGAGGATCCCAGGCATGGAGAAGGAGTGCAACAGATCACACCTCTGCTTCTACTCATGCAAGAGGATTATTTGTTTTAAGGCTATCTCACATAGTAGCTAAAAAGGCAGGACTGAAATTCAGACACATCTGGGTTCCAACTCTTGGCTCTCCCCATATCCTGGCTGTATCATTGATCAGAAGTCATTTAAAAGTTATTTAACTCCTCTAAACCTCAGTTTCCCTCATCTATAAAATGGCATAGGATGATTAATCTCAGAGTTGTTTTGAGGATTAAATGTGATTAATTAAGTGCCTACCACAAAATAGTAGTAGGCTGAGAAGGGGAAAAAGGCAGATCATCACAATGCAACACAATAGATGCAGCAATGGAGAAGTGAACAGAGTGCTGTAGGGCCAAGAGGAGGAAATGGCTAGCTCTACCTTTCACAGGGAAAGGAGTCAGAAAGGCTTCACAAAGAAGATAATTGACCTAGGGACTTGATGGTTGGGTTTGCTTGACAAGGCAGAGGCAAAGGCACAATAATTTTATATTTGAGAAGCAATCATCTCTTTAATGTCTGCCTTCCTTCCCAGACTATAAGCATCATGAAGGCAGGGTCTCCGTCTTATTCAATGTTTTAATACTCACCCAGCACAGTATCTACTCAAGAGCTATTTGTTGACTGAATGGAAACCAGAATAGGTAAGAGTTTAGTGTGATCAAAGTCCATAGCATATAGAAAAGAGGGGCAGGAAATGAGGCTGAGGGACTAGGTTAGGCCAGATCTGCTCAGCAGGTAATAGACAGGCCATTACTTCTAGCAGGTAGGCTGGCTCTCTGGACACCTTAGAGATGCTGAAGGCCTGGCCCTGGCTAAAGCAGTGCTTAGTAAGGCCAAAGATCCTATTGAGTCGCATGGCTGAGCAGTCATATCACTCCGAATGTCAGAGCTGCTCCCTAGTGCCAGACTGCGCAGATCATATGCTGACTGTGTCTCCCCAGAAGCTAAACTCTGGACCTCCAACTGCTGCATGGTCTGTCCCCCCAGTCACTTTGTCCCAACTCCTTGCAGACACACACATATGAATATATATACACACTCCCCTGAATCCTTTACCCAGGATTACCTAGAGAAAATAAGGCAGACTTTACAAAAAAAAAAGAGGTAAGGCTGGCCAGGCATGGTGGCTCACGCCTATAATTCCAACGTTTTGGGAGGCCATGGCAGGAGGATCACTTGAAGCCAAGAGTTCAAGATCAGCCTGGGCAACATACTGAGACCCTGTCTCTAGAAAAAAATAAACAATAAAAATATATTAGCCAGGTGTGGTGATGCACACCTGTAGTACCAGCTACTCAGGAGGCTTAGGATCGCTTGAGCCCAGGAGTTTGAGACTATAGACTATAATGAGCTATGATCACTGCATTCCGGCCTAAGTAACAGAGTAGGATCCTATCTCTAAAAAAAAAAAAAAAAAAAATTCTAAAGAAATAAAGCAAACTTGGAGCTCCCTCGAACTCCAACTCACTGACTTTACATCCCCAAAGTAAGTGCCCCGCGTGCTACAGGGGCACCCTAATGCCCCAATTCCTACATAGTGGAAGAGAGCAGGACAGAATAGAACTTTCAAGAGGCTATACTCCAAAAAGACCAGGCCTTCACCATGGGAAAAACTTAACACTCACTGGGGTCCCTGCAAGCTTAGGACCCAAGTCATCCCTCACACAGCAGATATGTGGTCAGCACCTTTTACTATAAGCCTATCTAGGGAAATGATACTACATTTGGAATCAGGCCTGTCCTTTTCCTTCTCCTCTCTGCTTAAATGAATAAAGGATTGGAAGAAACACCAAGACAACCGGATCAGATGGGCCAGCCAACCCAGTTACTAAATGTCTAGGGGCCCAGCCTGAGCTCTACTTACAACAAATGAGTCAGGCAAACATCTACCTGGCTTCCTACTCAGGGCCGTAGTTAGAACAAAAATTACCTCTTTAGCTCTATAACCAACTCAGGGCTATTAAGACAAAGCACAGCCTGGTCTAGTCTCCCCAAATGCCAGCAACTACCTGTTCAGAATGATGAAAAAAAGAAAAGGGGCCAGAAATCTGCCCCCTCAGACACGCAGTATGCAGTGCAGAAAGTAGCTTCCTGGGTGAGACTCAGAATCCTCTGAGCACCCCACTCTAGGGCTGGCCTGGAAGATCACAACTCCTCTTCAGCTGGGGCCACTGACAAAAAAACCATAACCTCAACAGCTTCCTCTTCCCAGGATCCCAGCCACAGGTAGCAGGGACTCCTGTGTCTTCTGGCATTCCTCAGGAGCCATTCCTGGCTAGGGAAGCTGGCCAGGACATAGGGAAGGATGGGTCCCCCTCCTTCTCCTAGAGTCTGGTCTGACAGGGAGCAGGGAAAACTAAGGAGCTCTCTCAGTCATCAAAGCGAATCTCCCCTCAAAAAAAGAGGATCCATGGGGCTAAGAGGCCCCTCAGAGCTCATTTCATCCTTTACCACTCTAAAGCAGGTATCTCAACCCTGACTTAACCAGACTGGTTACAGAGCCTGGGCTCTCATACTCCCAGGAACAGGGAGTGTACTCTGACACTGAAGTGAACCTAAACCTGCCTCTCTGACCCTGGTTCACCCCGAGGAGCCCCAGGAAATCCAGTCTACATCTCTTTCCTCCATGACAGGATCTCTTGGGTAAAGGAAGGTATCTTGCCCTGTCTCTGTCACTATCCCACCTCCTCTAGCTGCCTACCTCCAATGCAGATGTGCCCTGTATTCCTCCAGATACTCTGTTTTCTCTTAAAGCACCTAATGAGATCCACAAGCCTTTTCTCTTCTCCCCTTCGCCTATAGAGGATATGGGAGGGGGACCTTCTCCCCCTTATGAAAACCTCCAGGCCAGAGCAGGGTGGGAGACAAGCTGAGGCCAAGCACTGCCCTTGCTATTCTCTTGGGCTAGAGTATAAGAAGCAGCATCTTAACCTTTTCCAGCTCCCCGAGGAGAACATCCTAGAAGTGTGGTCTCTGCCAAGGGTTTTAAAGTCTTTAATTTGATTTCCCTCACATAGGCAATTGTTGTAATTATTCTGATTAGGAATCATTACCCAGTGCAGCCTCTGCGCCCGACAGGCACAATACATCCAGCAGCAGGCTGCAGTGGGGCAAGCGGGCCCAGCCGCAGCTCCTGGAGGAACTCACAGCAAACAAAAGCCATCGATGGGGAGTTCTGGGTGAGTTAATGAAGTGCTTACATGCCACAAGAAGCCAACACTAAAGCTAAACAAAAACACCTCCAGTCCCGGAGGTCAGTCCTGCGATGCCACAGCTCAGCTTCCCTACTCCCCAAGCCCCCCACAGGCTCCCTGAGCATTGGCAGGACAGGGCCATGGGCCAGAAAGGGGTGGGGGCCCCTGCGCCTGACTCCTGGCAGCAGTTGGACATCCTGTCAGTAACCCTGACGGGAACAGCTGGAGATGACAGATCAATGGTTCAATACTCTCAACAGCATGTCACTGATGTGACAGCAAATGTTATTATAATCAAGCCATAATCATAGTCAAATTACATGGCTACATTCTCAGGAGGGGAGGGAGAGTAAGGTAGCAGGAAGGGGTCAAAGGTCAGGAATTAAAGGTCACTCAACCTACCTCCAGCACTTGCTGCAGGCTTGGCTGACCATCCACCATGGCTTGAATAATCCCAGTGAGCTGAAAGAAAAGAGAAATAGCCAATGGGTGGAAACCAGGGCATAGACACTCAAAGCTAAATTGGATGCTTTACTTTCTGTTTTTCTCCTTCTACTGTAAAGGCCTCTGACCTGGCACAGCTTTAGGCTCAGAACTTGACTAAAATAGTGTGTGTGCCTTAGGACACAGTAATAGCTTCTCCCACAAAATCCTGCCCTGAAATAAAGGTAAACATATATACTTACTGGCCACAAGGTATGTTCTCATACTGGTTTCAGCTTGCATTTTGCAAAAAAAAAATTATTTTACATGTCTTTTTTATTCAACAGGCCCAATAATTTTCCACAAATTATAATCCAAATTCAACTCCTAGCTTCAAAGAAGTTCCTATAAAACTTGGGGAGTACTCATACAGAACAGGCACCACTTGGTTTCAAGTCCACCCCTCCTCTGAGCTTCAATGTCCAGTGTGGCCCCTGCCACATCTGACCATCATCAGTGAACATCAGCGAAGGCCTGCAGATGTGTCTGTCCCTCAGCCTGCAGACCTGGGTCCTCAATACCAACTAGCCAAGCAGGAAACAGAACCATCTTTAACCAAAAGGGAAACTAAGACTAAAAGGTCTAATGGACAGAATCTGGTTTGGAGAACTTCTGGCTTACAGGCTTATGGTCCTCCCAGGTCAGGCCTGGGTTCAAACTGGCTTGTTGTTTTGCTTTGTTTTGTTTTGGTTTTAAAATACCCCTGAAGCACAGACTAGGGATAGACTGCCTAAAAGGATCTGAGGGCATGAGGTCCCCTTGTCCTGGACACAAAATGGAAATCATCGTGTCCAACATGCCCCTGGCTACTTCCAGGAAGAGTAGTATCTCATACTTGTGTGAAAACTTCCTATTTTTTTAAAGGGGGGAATTAAACTCCAATTAAACCATAATTACATTTAATGAATACCAAATACCCAACTCACAGAAACTGCTGGCTCTAAGAGGGAAGGTTATTTTCTCACAGCGACTTACATGGAATGGTAATACACACCTTTTAGGGAAGAAATTTTCATTTTAAGAACGCTGAGTTCCTCTAGGTGGGTTTCTGTAGTTCATCAAGTCATTATTAGGTGGTATTTTAAGGAAGTGTAAGGACACAGCCACTCTATTTTATATTCCAGAAACTGTTTTTATATTAATCTGTATTTTAATTGGGTAACAGCTGCTGCCTACAGACTTCCCATGGTCTAAAAGGAAAATAAATTAGAAAGATTAACTACACTGTTGTTTTGCAAGGCTTTAACCCACAGCATGCCCACCCGGCTGGCACCTCCACACCCTTTCCTAGCTTGGGAGACCAAAGAACTGCCCAGCAGAGGGAGGACCTGAGTCAAGGAGAAAAGATGGTCTGCTACAGGCTGCGGGGATGGGAATGGGGATGTGCTCTGGGTCAGGAGCTTCAATAATCCTAGAGTGTAAAGGACTCCTTTTGTTTCCTCAATTGCTATTCACAGACAGCACACTAGGTGCTGGGGCCCACTGTAGGAATTGGGGATCCAGCAGGGAAGAAAAACCTAAAGAAAGCTGCCCACATGAAATGTGGGTCCTTGCCAGGCCCCCACTCATGTTCGGCCCCCACCAGTGCCCAGAGCACCTATCCACCTCCCAAAGCCACAAACTAAGTGGGCAGGTGCCCTATGTTTTTGTCTCAAGCACACAAGTGCCAAAGAGAGTCAGGAGCAGACTTGTTACCAACTCGGGGTCCAATGTCCAGGTTACTGACTGATACCCAGGCACCCTCCACTAAGCATTCTTGCCCAGCTTCTCTCCTGCTAAGTCCAGGGCTAAGATACGCCCTCAACCTTACAGCTGGGGCTTAGGGTCAGGACTATCCTGGAAAAGAGGGCCCACAGTCAGCCTTGTGTCTGGTCTGAGGTTCCTGGGGCAAGGTTAGTTAGGTACACTTCTCTTGGCTCCCACCCAGGGTCACTCAAATAAGCTAACACCAAAGAGCTTCAAGAAAGTCTCAAAGGGCAGCACCTGTGGCTCAGTGAGTAGGGCGCCAACCCCATATACCAAGGGTGGCAGGTTCAAACCCAGACCCAGCCAAACTGTAACAAAAAAATAGCCGGGCATTGTGGCAGGCACCTGTAGTCCCAGCTACTCGGGAGGCTGAGGCAAAAGAATCACCTAAGCCCAAGAGGTGGAGATTGCTGTGAGCTGTAACACCACAGCACCCTAGCAAGGGCGACAAAGTAAGAGTCTGTCTCAAAGGGGCGCCTGTGGTTCCATGGTTAGGGTGCTGGCCACATACATCGGAGCTGGCGGGTTCGAACCCAGCCCAGGCCTGCTAAACAACAATGACAACAACAAAAAAATATCCCAGTGTTGTGATGGGTGCCTATAGTCCCAGGCTGGGGCAAGATAATCGCTTAAGTCCAAGAGTTTGAGGTTGCTGTGAGCTGTGATGCCATAGCACTCTACTGAGGGTGACATAGCATGACATAATGAGATTCTGTCTCAAAAAAAAAAAAAGAAAGTCTCAAAGAGAAAATCAATGCACGTGTACAAAGAACCTTCCTCCCTGAAGATGGGGCTTAGGTCAATACCTGTGTACCCAACATGTGCCTGTCTTGGACCCCAGAAAAAACACTGTTGGGGGCAAGAAAATCACTATGCCAAAAAGGAAAACCAGGATGCTGCTCTGACATCCTGCTGTGGGCTCCCTCACTGTAGACTGGTTGCCTCTTCCCACCCAAGGACTGCAGCACTAGCATCCTCAGGCTTTCTCAAACTGCACCCCAGTGCTCGGCAATCCTAGAATCTTCACCCTGGGTGGAGGCTAATGAGTTTTCTACTTCCCAGAAAACAGGTATTTTTATTTGTGGTCTAGCAAGACTCACAGCTGAGCCTTCAAGCTGACCCTAAAGAATCTGAACTCAACCCCCAGAGACACAGAGGTTTGTGATGTTGGCTCAACTAGTCACAGCCTTCTACGGGAAGGCCTCATGCCCCTGTGTTAATCTCTCCAAGGATGGACCACCTCTTACTACCTCTGCCAAAACACTGGATAAAGAGGGAATGAAATTAAGAAAGTTAGTCCCTGCACCTGATACTAACAACCTATAAATTAACTGTAAGACTTATATAAAAAGCCATGAAGGCAACAGATAATTTTACAAAATACTGGGAAGTTCTATCTTATGCCTAATTTAAATCTATCATGCTATAGTTTAAGTTCATTCCCACTTGGGTTAATATATATTTGCAAAAAGTTTTCACATCCTCACAATTTAAAGTACTACAGCAAAGCCAAGCATTATTAAGCTGAGAACCAGGGCTCACAGGCTAACAGAGCACAGAGACCTTAACCACTTAAAGCAGGAGAGGTGAGAGGAAGAATTAATGTGTGCTCTGTGGCTCCTTTCACTAAGGGATTACAGATTAACTCCCACTTCTCCAGACTCAGAAACCACAAGGCAAGGGGCTTTTGACCCTCGCCAATAACATGGTTGGCTACTGAGATCCCCTACCCACATAAGGGCTTTGTCCAGGAACGAGCTGGCTTCATTATAAACACTAGCAACTACAGGCAGCAACCCAGGAAACTCAGTGCCAATAGCATGTCAGCATCCAGTGCTTTCTCCTTTCAGAGTTTATCTCCAACACAATCGTATTCTGACACCAAGACAGTTTGTTGATTACATAAGCACTTGTCTCTGGTGTGCAATCTGATAATCAGACCCACTCTTTCTCCTCAGACAAAGAGACCAATAAATCTCACTCTTTAGAAGTAGTACAGGTGCAAGACAAAACCCTTTACTGGCATTTAGCAAAATGGGTATTTTTCTAGTTTTTTCATGACAACAACAACAAAAAGAAAACTGCACATGGTCAGGACTGTGCAGCAGCCCAGCTGCTAGAGACAGCTGATGAGTTGGAGCAGATTCCAGAGGTCACAGGGAAAGGCCTGGGGAGGAAAGAAACATATCTCATCATGTATGTTAGAACCAGGTCTCCAGGCAGACTATCAATTGGAACTAAGAAAGGACCTAAAGTTCTTTAGAGCAGTAAGTGACTGCATGTGGGCTATGGACTCAAGGCAGAATCTTACTTCCTATGGTCCAGCACTAAGCCTGCCCTCTCCCCACACAAGCATGTGTTCATGTGTGTACAATTATATGTGCATGTGTACATACACAAGAGAGTATTTCCTCTTGTGCACAGAGAGGAAATACTGACAAGGTTGCTACATGGGTACAATCTGGAGGTATGGGGTTTGCTATAGTTCAGACTTGGTTTGACCCTTCCAAATCTCATACTGAAATTTCATTTCCAGCCAGGCTTCATGGCTCATGCCTGTAATCCTAGCACTCTGGGAGGCTGAGATGGGAGGATCCCTTGAGCTCAGGAGTCTAGCCTAAGCCCGAGGGAAACCCCTGTCTCTACTAAAAACAGAAAAATTAGCTGGGCATTGTGGCAGGCACCTCTAGTCCCAGTTATTTGGGAGGCTGAGGCAGGAGGATCACTTGAGCCCAAGAGTTGGAGGTTGCTGTGAGCTATAACACCACAGCACTCTCACCCAGGACAACAAAGTAAGATTCTGTCTCAAAAAATTATAAAAAGAAAGAAATTTGATTTCCAGTGTTGGAAGTGGGCTGTAACATGAGGTGTGTAGGTAATGGGCATAGATCCCTCATGAATAGATTAATGCCTTCCCTTTCACTCTATTAGTTCTCAAGAGAGCTGCTTTTTAGAAAGATCTTTCCCTTCATTCTCTTGTTGTCTATCTTATTATGAGATCTTTGCACACACCCCCACTTCCCCTTCCACAAGAGTAGAAACAGCTTAAGGTTCTCAACAAATACAGATATCTGTGCCATAAGGTATTCATTCATAACAACACAAACAGACTAAGACAAGGTTGTTCCTTGTACTTACTAATGAAAGAGTCTCTGGTTGGAATGACCTCCATCCCTACCTCTAAAGGCAGCTACCACCAAGGTGGATGAGGTCTATGAACAACAGCCCCCATTCTGTGTCCACACTTCTCTCTGCAATACAATTCCGCATGGTATGGAGGCACAGCAATATTTAGATGATCTGAGGTTTTCAAAACAAGACTTTACTTATTCAAAAGAGCAAATCAGCACTACAGTTGCTTTCGGAGGAGACAGAAAATCACTCCTTGACAATACTCATTCATTTAAGAAATACATGTCAAGGCTCGGCGCCTGTGGCTCAACGGGCTAAGGCGCCAGCCACGTACACCTGAGCTGGCGGGTTCGAATCCAGCCCGGGCCCGCCAAACAACAATGCCGGCTGCAACCAAAAAATGGCCGGGCGTTGTGGCGGGCGCCTGTAGTCCCAGCTACTTGGGAGGCAGAGGCAGGAGACTCGCTTGAGCCCAGGGATTGGAGGTTGCTATGAGCTGTGATGCCACGGCACCCTATCCAAGGTGACAGCTTGAGGCTCTGTCTCAAAAAAAAAAAAAGAAATACATGTCAAGTGTTTATTTGGTACCAGACCCTACTGATGGTACAGAGATGGATCGCTCTAGGATCTGCTCTCAAGGAACTCACAGTCCAGGGAGGGGTAAGATAAATAATTACAGTGTAATTTATCTGACCAGTGCTAGGATGGGGTAAGTAAGCACAAGCTAGCCTGGGGATCAGGGAAGACTTTACAGGGAAGGTGACCCTAAGTAGAGTCTTAGAGGATAGCCCAAGTTAAGGGTGGAAAGTGGGAAAAGCATACACAAGCAGAGGAATCATCGTGATACACTGTATAAAAGGAGTAAAAAGATACACTGTATAAAAGGAGTTGGGTGAGAGATGAAGCAAGGAGATGTGAGGCTGGACAAAAGAGGAGGGACAACAAAAAACAGGTCCCAGAGTGTTTTGAGAAGCCTGAGACAAAATGGGAGCCCAGTCCCTAAGGCATAACCACATTTTCAATTCATAATAGGCTTTGTAACAAGGATCCCAACCACCACTCCTACTGCTCTCAAAAAGAATTAGCAGCAGTCCTGCTCTGAGAAAACTCCCTCTTTTCCCAATATACTGACACCCTGGGTTCAGCTCCAGCAGCACTCCGTTCCATTCATAAATAGGTAGCAACTTTTCTAGACTTTGGGCCTACCTGTCTAATGCCAGGTAGCCGAGTATCACAGAGGAGCAGGCCACATACAGAAAAGAGAAGAAAAGGACAAGAGGATACTACACTTTCAAGCCACTGGAGGACTCAGGTAACTGGCTGGTTTAAAAGAAGGAAGTCTTTCCTTCCTTTTCCATAGAAAGAAGATTTTCATCATCATTAAAATGGTGATTTTTCTCCAGGCACGGTGGCTCATGCCTGTGATCCCAGCACTCTAGGAGGCCAAGGTGGGTGGGTCACTTGAGCTCATGAGTTCAAGACCAGCCTGAGCAAGAATGAGACCCCCCCATCTCTAGTAAACTAGCCAGGTATCCTACTAAACTACTGAGGCTGAGGCAAGAGAATCACTTGAGCCCTAGAGTTTGAGGTTGCTATGAGCTGTAATACCATGGCACTCTACCAGGAGCAACAAAGTGAGACTTTGTCTCAAAAAATAAATAAATAAAATAAAATGGTGATTTTTCAAAAAGGGCAGAAAAGACAGATTAGTGCCCCCTGGTGGTATAGTTAATTCCAAGGGAGGAAGGGGAGGAAGAAAACCAATAGACAAGGGAGGGAACCAGAACCTCAACATCATTAGTTAAAATAACAAAGGCTTAAGAGACCAGTTGCCTCAGCAGATAGGTACCTTAACAAATGGATGCCTGCCAAAAAACCCCACCTAGGTCAGGTAGCAAACACTGGCATCAAGACCAGGAGCAACACTCGATATAGCCTCCAGATAGCCTTATATCTGGACTACTTCTGCCTCAACACACACTGAGCTCTCCCACCAGGGTCAGGTAAGCTCATTCCAACCTCTTCCACACCAAGGAGATTGGGATTACTCAAGAACTTCTTTCCACCTATTTCATTCATATGTAGAAGGTAGGTCTCTACATGAAGGCACAAAGTCGCTAATGTACCTCAGTCCTAAACTCTGAAAAGAGTCCAGAAATTTGCATGTTTTCTCATTCATCTGCTCCCAAGCATTTTTGACCACATAGTCTTGGGAGTCAGCACTCTCAGGGCTTCTTCCCCTCTGCCAATGGCTCTTCTGAGCCTCCAGCAAGCATCAAATCTCAATTAATCCCAGTATCACAATCTGTAAAAGGGGTCAACAACACTAACCTGCTGACAAGATGGCTAAGTACAGTTAGCCTAGGATAAGGACATTTCAGCCTTGGCCAGTCCGCATGTCCCACTGAAAATGCCCTTCTCTTTCCTTGGTTAACAATGTGCTTCCTACAAACTCTACCTATGCTTCATGTGGGGCCACTTTACAGAAGGACACAGAAACAATGCCAGAAAGCTAAGAAGGCTCAAATGTTAACTTTTCCTTCCAGGTGTCTGAATCTTTACCTCTTGCCCAAAGCCCCAGAGGGAAATGGAACTGGAAAGAGCCTGAGCCCCAGAAGCACCATCTTGCTCCTGGACTCCAGGTGCAAGAGGAGCCAGGATGGCCAGGGAACATAGGAAGGAAAAATGTTAGGGAAACTGGCACAGATTGTGCGACTGCTCTCCTGGGTCTCCAGGGGCCCAAGGGGAGGGCAGGCTTTATAAAAAGCCACTGCTAGGTCCAATGTGCCTTGCCCACTGGTAAAACTTAAGCTCTCCCTAAGTGGCCCGTGTAAAGCACCAGTGATCCCCACAGCCCTTGCTACCCAGCTCCAGGGCCCTTACCTCTGTACAGAAAGGGGTAAGCTGTGGATGGACTACAGGCTGGACATACATGTGAAAGGTAGACTCGATCTCCATGGTCCGGCCATTTAGCTTCAGGATGGGGAACTCGATAATTTCCTAGAGTGCCAAAGACACAGAAAAGGAAAATTAAGTTATTTTAACCAACCACTTCAAAAAACAACTCTAAGTCAAGAAAGAATGAGTATTTTGGGCTCATTAGCCTCTGCCTGGCCAAACCCAAGATTGAGTGAGATGGTGCCAGCACAACTGCAATCCCAACCCTCCCACTGTTACCACTTTCACAGGTACCAGGGACAAGACATAACCCCATCCCCAGTGTTTCTGGAAAAGAGAAGGAAGATAGCAGTATAATCTGCTATGGTTTCACCAACAGGTTCTCCAGCAGAGGCCTGCTTACTTGCCCCCCCCCACCAAAGTAGGCCCTCTTTCTCCTTGCCCAGGTCTCTGTCCTGAGTAGGTCTTGACCTAAAGCCATACAGACAACTAACCCTCAGACCAATGCACAGATTTCCTCATAGGCAGTTTAAATAGAGCTGGTGAATTTCTTCATTAGTGTTTTTTAAAGATACATAATAAATAAAGCCAAAGGGGATCCCAAAGAGGAGAAAATTGAATAAGAGTAATAGGAGCTAATGCCTCCCACCTTTTTTTCAGGCTATACAGCCTCCCCCATCCCCCACCTCCAATCCCCAGCCCAATCGCTTAGCCAGCCCTTCCCAGTCCACTGAAACATAATAGAAGAGAAGGAGGAGGAAGTGACAATTTGTTTGGTGTCTCTAAGATTAATTTGTCTCCGTTATTTAATAGAGATGCACAGCACCAAGGTCCTGGTGTGCAAACAGGCTTGCAGAACGCTGGCTGTGCAGCACGCCTCATACATCGCTCCTGGGAAGGGAGGAACGCACCAGAGGGGGAGAGGGCAGGAAAGAGCCTGCACACACCAGAGAGAAGAGGGAAAGCATGGAGAGAGAATAAAAAAAATTATTGCTTTTTAATATTCAAAAACAGTTTGCAAAATTTAATCAAAGCAGAGGAAAAGCTAACATTTTTACCACTTTGACATTTTTATTAGCGCTTTCATAAATTTTTAAAACATGAATGGAATTAGTTTACAACACAAAAAAACTGCCCTGAAAACATCTGGAAGAGACAAATAGGAAATAATAAAAAAAGAAAAAGCAAAATTCTCCATGTAAAATTAGCATGTGGAAAGGTCCTCCACTGCAGAGAAAGAAACAGGGCTCTGCCCATTCAGTGGCCCCATGGTCCACTTCAGGGGCACTCCGACCACTCACCCCCTGTTCTGGTGGGGACCTTTCCAGTATCACAAAGATCGAGGCAAACTGGTTCTCTCCAGAGACTGCCTGGAGAAGCCACACAGAAGCTGATGACACCTGACTGCACTTAGAAAATGAATGGGTGGGAAAATAGAAGGAGAAATAGTTGATCTCCTCGATGTCCCAGGGAAGCCAGGTATCCTCCCCCCAAAACATACTCACTAATATTAAATATTAGGCTTGTTTTTAAAGCATCTATTTCAATCTAACACATAAAAGCAGTACTGAAAACCAAATCAAGTCAGTCAGATTTCAAGCCAGAGAAATTCAAAGGTTCTGGTTGTCTGGTCTCCATTAGTTGATCCCCAAAGATGAGGAAGCTGACAGGAGCTCATTCCCAAGGATATAAAGGGCACAAAGGCTGAAAGGCTGAGATAGAGGGAGACAGAGAAGAAGCCCAGGCGGCTGCTTAGACTAGATGATACATCTCCCAATTCCTTGGAACTTTTGTTCCACACAAATCATTACAAAGCAGATCAAGTAAAGCAGAGTTTTGCCCTAAATATCAAAATTGAACACATGTACACACAAAATATGCATTCGTCCCCTGAAAAATCAGATATGCAAGAAAACCAAGAGCCAACTCTGAGTAGCTCATCTGACTCCTGAATTTCTGATATATATCCTTTGTCTCCCACTAAGCAGAAAGAACACATCACCAGTAGAAAGAGCTCTGTAGCCCAATGAGTTTGGCTGCCCTGGTGTCTAAGGAAACAAATACAGCCAGCTCCTCACTAACAATGTTAGCTGAGCCCACAATGAAATTTAACCTGTGACACAACTGTACTTTTCATTTAAACTTTCATTTGGAGAGAAGCAGTGTTTGGAGACCTGCAGTTTGTCCTGCTAATAAAGACAAGTGTTGGGACCTTTAAGGATGCCATTCATCTTTGGTTTTTATTAAATTCAATTTTCTTAAGCCCATGATACATTATGAAATTAGGAGTTGACATTCCTCTAGAAACAAAAATATCTATCAAACATAAATAGAAAAAAAAAACCTCTATTACCAAGAATTTATGGCTTAAAGTTGATCTCTTTCCACTTTTTTACAAGCACATGGTTTGTTTTAGATATCTGAAGTGCTATTATAGATCTAGAATTTCATTAGTATTTATTATAAAATAGTACATGCTTTAGCTCCTGCTCTGACCAGCACCAACACAGCATCCCCAGAAGTCTCTGAAAACTTGGCGTTTGAGTTCCCCACTACAGCTCAGTATCCAAATTTTCCTGCTACTGGCTTCCTTTTTTTTTTTTTAAATACATGTATTTTATTATTCTTCATTACATTATTTCCCCCCCCCCACCCGTCCGTGATAAGACAGAATTGATTTACAGAAAAGAATACAGAAAACACCAAAGCTCCTGGTAGTGGGAGAGATT
>CAUYRH010162794.1:0-13480 GCA_963574655.1 Perodicticus potto | reverse complement strand
GTAACACACTGGAAGCCACACATGCATGCAAATAGCAAGAACATAGGTATGTTTATTTCACATGACATTGCGACATGTTATCTACAAAGCTCAGGCTAGAGAACTGTGCAATCAAGTTCCACTAAAAAATCTCACACACAAAAAAACTCATCATATTTTAAATAAGCATATGATTTTGTTTGTGTTGGGCTACATTTATAGTCATCCTGGGCCACATGTGGCCTGCAGGCTGTGAGTTAAACACCGCTGCTTTAAGTTTTTGTTCAAATCTCATCTTCTTTTTTTTTTCTCCTGAGGCAGAGCCTCGAGCTGTCACCCTGGATAGAGTGCCATGGCATCACAGCTCACAGCAACCTCCAATTCCTGGGCTTAAGTGAGTCTCCTGCCTCTGCCTCCCAAGTAGCTGGGACTACAGGGGCCCGCCACGATGCCCGGCCATTTTTTTTTTTTTTTGGTTGCAGCTATCAGGGTTGTTTGGCGGGCCCGGGCTGGATTCGAACCCACCAGCTCAAGTGTACATGGCTGGCACCTTAGCCCGTTGAGCCACAGGTGCCAAGCCAAATCTCATCTTCTTAATGGGGCTTACTCTGATCATTCTATATAATTCTGCAGGCTCCTACTTTCTCCATACTTATCATCCCCCTGCCCCAGAAACTGCCACCCTCCCCCACTGCTACCACACACATTCCTCCCAAATACATATTGGCATCCTGAGCATTCATTCTTACTTAATTTTTTTCATAGCACTTATCACCGTCTAACATACTAATAACTTTATTGAGTTCATTATATATTTCTACATAGGTCAAGGTTTTGCTTCTCTCTATCAGTCTCCCATGTTAAGATTTCTCAGTGTCTAATCTAGTGCCAGGGGCATAGTACGTGTTCGGGAACTACCATTAAGTATTGATTGAATGTTCGTTGAATGAACACACTGGCATATTGATTAAAATAGATCTACTTAAACTATCAAATGATTATCTTCTATAGTATAAATAGAAACAAATTCCTGAGCCATTAACTTCTATTTGTCTTTTCATATTTTCCTACTAAGCCGAACTAAATTTTAGTAATATCTGTTTGTATATGCGTGTATGTCCACGTGTACACATGTATATTCATACGTAACATGCATATAAATGCACACACACACATATATAATAAAGTTATGTTTTTCTTTCCTTTTTTTATTGTTTTTATTATTAAATCATAACTGTGTACATTAGTGCAATCAAGGGGTACAATGTGCTGGTTTCATATACAATCTGAACTATTTTCATCAAACTGATAATACGGCCTTCGTGGCATTTTCTTAGTTATTGTATGAAGACATTTGTATTCTGCATTTAGTAAGGTTCACCTGTACCCTTCTAAGATGCACCGTAGGTGTGGCCCCACCAATTACCCTCCCAAAAGTTATGTTTTTCATGGTGTACTAGCTTTCAAGTCTCTGAACAGAGTATGCTTTTTTTACTTTTTTCTATTCTGAGGCAATGTTTATTTCCAAAGAAATAGCTATTTCATCACATATCCCACAGAGTAATGAATGCCCTAGGGTGAAAGTTCACAAAAAAGTTCCTTTTCAAAACTCCCAGAGTTGAATCCAGTTTTGGCCCAGATTCAGTTAGATGACTGAATTATTTGCCGTGGTATGTGAATATGGGCTATCATTTTTAGAGTGAAGCTCAGAAGAAATCTGTCTATATCTAAATTAAACTTGTTAGTTACTCCTTAGCCCTGGCAGGGTGACTTGATTCAATTATTCATGAACTTTCATTTAATTAACATATTCACTTCCCATTCTTTGTCAGGCCTTGTCCTAGGTAGGTCCTGATCATACATGAGGAAAGGACAAAGTTCCTTCCTGTAAGGTATCTAATCTGAGGGAAGTCATAGGACAAGTAAAAAAGGCAATTAAAACACAACATAAATGCCTCATTACAGCTGACGACAGGATGCTAATGGGACACAAGGAGTTAGGATATGTTCCAAGTCTCTAAGTGATCCAGACCACTGCCAAATTCACCTTTAGGCATTCACGTGTTGAGGATTGGATCAACCCTTTCATCTTCTTGGAGATGGCAATTGCTTGTGGCCAGGAATAGAGGGAGCAAAATGTAATTTATTATTATTACTATAATTATTCTATTTTAATAATGAGGAGGAAGAAAAGGCAGTTTATGGAATAAGAAACTAAAGTAACTAAAGTAATGCAAATTAAAATAATAATGTAATAGAGTCATTCAACTATTGAGCACCTACTGCATACTAGGAACTCTTATAGGTGCTGGGGAGACAGCAGGAACTAAACTGACCAGGTTTATCTTCCAGCGAGGGAGACAGACTCATAAAATAAATAAATGAATAAATAACAGGTAAACGTGACCTTGTAATTAGAGTCTTAGTTGAAGCCCAGTTTGCAGGGAATCCACTAGTCCCATAGGTCCAGGTAAGGGTCATTTTCCTAGTCCCAGTGGTATAATTGAGATCAATGTACATGAAATCTGGAGAAAAGGAAGGAGATGGGGAAAAACATTTTACCATTTTGCTGTAGCCTATTTTTACTATCCTACCTTTTGTCATAATATAGTCTGTAAAAGAGAGCTGGACCATCTGGGCTTCCCTCAGAATATTATTACATTGATAACTTCATACTGACCAGGCAAAAAAAGAAAAAACAAGAAATGTTTCTGATGCTGGAGACCTTAGGAACCTTCATGGTAGAATGTGGGAATTAAACACTGTGAAGCTTCGGGGATCTGTCACTTCAATAAAGTTTTGGGGGCCAGTGGTCATGAGTGTGCTGGGATATGCCTCCAAAGTAAGAGACACATTGCATCTTACATGCTCTACCTTGATGGGAAGCACAGAGCCTAAAAAGCCTTTGGGTTCCGAAAGCAACACATTTTATGCCCACGAATATTGTGACACTCATACACTGACATCATAGACAGCTGCCAGCTTTGAGTGGGGCCCAGAGCAGAGGTCCGACAGGAGCAGCCTGCTGCTTGAGCCATGGGTTCTGCCAGGCCCATGGTGTGGGAGCGTCCATAGTGGGAAAGTGGTACCAGTTCCTAGTACCCAGAACTACTCATTCTGAGTTGGATTATTTTAGACCTGCCAAGTGTCCATAGTGGGAAAGTGGAGTTTATGGTAAGTTCCAGCAGGAGAATCACAATGCAGGTCCTCAGAGATCTGGGGCATAGTCATGCTGTCTGCAGCTAAACATTATGCACCTTTTAAGAAATAGCTCTTTATTATTTTTATTTTTTTTTTATTGAGACAGAGTCTTACATTGTCACCCTCAGTAGAGTGCTGTGGTGTCACAGCTTACAGCAACCTCAAACTCTTGGGTTCATGCCATTCTCTTGCCTCAGCCTCCCTAGTAGCTGGGAGTACAGGTGCTCTCAACACCTGGCTATTTTGTTGTTGTTGTTGTTTGGTTGATTTGGTTTAGCCGGCCCATTCTAGGTGCGAACCCACCAGCCCTGGAGCATGTGGCTGGTGCCCTAACCACTGAGCTACAGGCACCCAGCCAAGAAATAGCTCTTGATGTGTTACTGTGCCCTGGTGTATATAGTTCGTGTGACCATGGGACACCTAGTACCCAGAACTACTCATTCTGAGTTGGATTATTTTAGACCTGCCAAGTCAAAGTCAGACAGATCCAGCAGCAGCCCATTAAAACATGGAAATTGTATACCCGGAATTCAGCCCAAACAGCACATCAGAGACTCATGTGACACTGCCAGCATTGAACACAAGCCTGGGCTGAAAGTCCCCATACTTCTTTGCAACTTGTCCTGTCATGGCAGAACCTTTCATCAGCCTTTACTGGTTACTATGACCCCTGCTTTACCTTTGAAATAAAGAAACACACCATCTTTTCTCCCACATGACTTTCATGTCAAATTTCCACTGCTAGATATACATTTTTCCTAGAGCCCTGGTTTGCTTTTCTTGACTGTGGCCATCACCATGTCACTCACATGAGCAGTGGGCAGTAGGAAGTCTGTTCAGCCACCCCTTGATCCTCTACCTAGAGGTCAATATACAGATTTTTGGCTCCTGTGTTATCAGCATAGTTGATCAAGCTCCTTCCAGAAGACCCAGGAAAATCTGGAATTTTGCACTAGAGGACACACCATATCTTCCCTTCAATATTTTGAACCAGAAAGGGACAGAAAAAGTGATTCTTCGTTACTTTTCTACTTATTAGAAGTAAGTCACTAGGGTCCAGCCTACTCAAGGGTAGGGGATTGCATAAGGGGATAAATACTAGCAGGTAGAGATCATTAGAAGCCATCTTAGAAACTGGCCACCACAATAGAGATTCCTGGGCAAAGACCAGTAGCAGTGCCCACGAGAGCACTGGGGTGGCCTACTGAAGATGCAGCTGAAGTGCCAGTTTGGTGGCAGTATCCTACAAGATGAATTTCTATCCTTCAGGACACAGTACCTTTTAGATGAAACTGTATCCCCTTTAGGAAGAAAGAGTGGAAGCAGGAGTAGGCTCACTTCCCATTACTCCCAATGACTCATCCTGGAAATTCTGGCTCTTAGAAATCCTGGTCCCTGAAGATAGTGCTCCCTTGCCAAGGGACTGATTAAGGAGCCCCACTGAATTACCAAGTACAACTTCTACCTGGATACTTTAGAAATCTGGTATCCAGAGACCAGCTGGCAAGAAGCACAATCACCATCTTGGCAGGAGTAATCGATCCTGATCAGTGACACTGACAGGGCTGCTTTTACACCACGGGAATGGGGATGAACTCATGTTATCTACCAGGGCACTCTCAGTAATCTCTTATCCAGCGGTAACTCTGAATGGGCATAGACAGCAGCCCTGGCATAGGAAGGAGATGAAAGCCAAGGACTCAGACTCTTCAGAGATGAGGTTTGGGGTTAAACCACCAGGAGAGCCCCAATACCTGTCTAAGTGAAGGTTGAGGGTCAGGGTGATTCATAATAGGCAGCAGAGGAAGGAGAAGGTGACTACTAGTTTGGCTCTAAGACCAACTGCAGAGACGAGGCTATAGTTTGTCTCACTAACTACCTTTTTCTAAGATTTTTTTCAGGAACATAGGACTAAGGGAACCAAGGAGGAGCTTCCCTTTGTACCTGAAGTGATCTGTAAGGAAGGACATTCCTTGGTGACCATGGCGGTGCGTTGTCAGATCTCCCTTCAAGAGGCCTGGATGCAGGGAGGTAGTTGGCCAACAGCCACCAGCTGCTGTGACTTTGGGTCCATCCAAGCATTCACTCCAAGGCCAAGGTCTGCTCAGGCTGGTCCCAGACACTGACTGAAATGGGAAGTACTAGAACTGGGCCATTTATGCCTAAGCTGAGATTCCTCAGATGGGTAATCTTAGCTCTGGAGCTCTGCACTGGTCTGGCTGAGACTTCCCCAGAGTGCATGGCAGTTCAAGTTTCCTTCCATGCAATTCTCCTTCCGCTTCCCTCCTTTCACGTGTCAGACCTGCATCACAGTTTGAAGCCTCTTCCTGCCTATTCCTGCTCCCTTGCCCTGTGTCCTTCATGAGTCAGGCCTCCAGTAAATTTCATGTGTGTTTACGTCCTTCCTGATGACTGCTTCTTGGAGGATCTGAGCTGACATGGAACAGAGCAAGTTCATCTCTTGGAGTTGGGGGTAAAATTCCAGAGGAAATGTCTTAAATCTAGATAGATTCTAATTCAACATGTGACTATCCAAAGCCTACAAAAGCAGAGTGCATTTCAACTTTCACAGCATAGATTTCTACATTAACAAAACTGCAAATTCCTGTTACTATGAGCAGTTAGATACTGCGCCCACGCAGGTAACTCCACTGATGGGCAGATGAGTACTTGAAAGGAGTCAGGGTAGGAGTTGCCTTTTGCTGTGAATTCTCATGAGACAGAGTCTTCATCAGTGCCAAGACTTTGGACATCTTGAACACTAAAGGGAAAATACTTAAAGGAAAAAATTGAAATTCCATTTAAGATCAGCAAGAGAAACTAATAAATAAAATGTTAGATGAGTCAGAATGCTGTCCTCCTTTGCGTGAACTACAATCCACTCTGTTGCGCATTTTTCTGATTAAAGGGCTTAAGCAATTTATTTTAACAAGAGTGGTCAGTAGGCCTTCCAGCAATGAAGATTGCAAGTTTAGTAAAAGATACCCTTGGAAATTCTTGGCTTGGTCTCTTATTTATCTTCAGACCTTTCTTGATACAAAAAAACTATTTGATATTTTTAGTGCTCTCTCCCACCCCACCTCGCCACCTGCATTTTCGGAAGAAATGGAGTAGAAGTGCCACGGGTGCTTGGTTTCGGGGGCAATGAGATAATACGTAAGATAGATACCGCGTAAGAGGATAAATACATGTGAAGTCAAGCCCTATCCATCACGACTGAAGCTTGTGCAAAACAAACATCTCAGATCACAGCGTGTTTATGAAACATCCGAGAGAGCTTGCCTTGGCGTTTTTATAAAATGAGAGAATTTTTTTTGGAGTCTTTGTTCTAAGGACCTGAGTAGTTTAATCACCAAACACTGATTGAAACCAAAGTTCTTTGAAACATTAATGCCTCCATTAAGGCTAAGGAATGCTCTGGCTTTATTTTGATTGAAACTTAAAAAGCAGAAGAGGAGTAGCATAAGAAGGATAAGAAGAATTAAGGCAAGTTTTTTATAGTTATAAAAATAACAGTTAATAATGACAACACAGACTAGGGGCGGGTTTACAGGGATTATCTCACTTACTCCAAACAAGAGCCCTTGAGTGATAGGGCGCCATTTTTATCCCCACTATTCAGATGAGAAAAATGAGATGTAGAGAGGCTAAGCAATGTGTCACACAATCAGGTCTGTGTGGCGCCAGGGCAGGAGTTGGCAAACTGTTCTGTAAAGGGCCACATGTAAACATCTTCAGCTTTGGGGGGCATAGAGTCTCTGAGTCTTCACTGCAGCTGCCCCTTTCTTCTGTTGTGTCATGAAAACAGCTACACATTATAAAGTATGTGAATGGGCATGGCTGTGTTCAAATAAGACTTAATTTACAAAAACAGGACAGCTGGATTTGGCATGCTGGCCTAATCACTGTGAATGCTTCTTGTTCCTAGGTGGGACACTGTTTTAAATTTTAAAGGACACAGGTTGCTTTTCAAAGTAAATGCATTTGGGTCAGGTATGGTGGCTCATGCCCACAGTCCCAGCACTTTGGGAGGCCAAGGCAGAAGGATCACTGAAGGGCCAGGAGTTCAAGACCAGCCTGAGCAACATAGTGAGACCACCCCCCCAATCTCAAAACCCCCAAAACATAAAAAATCAAAAACGTTAAAAAGTTAGGCAAGTGCTACTTGGGAGGCCGAGACAGGAGGATTGCTTGGGCACAGGAGTTAGAATTGCAGTGAGCTGTGACGACGATTCGGCATTCTGATCTGGGCAACAAACAGAACAGGTCCTGTCCCTCCCCAGACCCCTCTAACAAAACATAAAAAACAAAGTAAACGTATTTGGAATCCTGCAGAGAAAATTCTAACCAAATTGAAATTAATTAAGCTTCAAAACTCATTTGCTCAGCAAATACTAATTGCGTGCTTATTATTGGGATATTGGAGTGCCGTAATAACAGATCCCTTAGTGGAGTTTACTGCGGGGGTTGAGGGAAGACAAGTTAATAGACGATGACTGTTTCCATGTACGAGTGCTGTATGATGAGGCAGTGATTGGGATACAGGGGAACATAGAGAAAGGGCAACTAATCTGGCCTGGGTAATCAGGGGACTTCTGGCAGCTCAGCCTGATGCTTCAGTGCCAAATGTCTGCTTCTACCACTCAGCTCCACTTTCCAGGAGCAAAGGTCACTTGCATAACAACAGCTGGAGCATGGTGGCTTCAGCTTGCTGTTCAGTCTCCACTGCTTCAGTTTTAGGCTCTTTACAGTGTAAGTATCTCATGCCCCATGCCCTGCAGTGTCACCTGGTCTGTTCAAAGAGCATCAGTTTGTTTTTAATGGTCTCAGTTTCCCTTAAATCCTGACTCTCTCTAGCAAGCCACAGTGCTCATTCTCGCTTGTCATCTACATTCTCACCCAAAGAGCGGCAGGTACAGCAAGTGGGTGAGCAGGTGTCAGGCCGCCAGGGGTTCTGAAACATGGCTCTGTATGAGCTACTTACTGGAAAACGCCTTCTAAGACTCCCATCCTAGTGATTTGGGAAGTAGAGTTAAGTACATGAGAATCCACTCGCAATCTCCACAAGTGTTTCTGATCTGCGTTAACCACGTTTGGACACTGCCAGGCAGGAGAATTTCTAAAGTTGCATTTAACCCTTCCAGCCAGCTGTTTATTGCCAGGACTACATTTACAAACATCTTACCAAGTAGGAAGGAACAATCGAAGAGATTTGGGGAATGTTTACCACGGTTTCTACCTTCCCATCACCACTATATAAGGGCCACCGTTTGTTTGATAGGCTGTTGTGAGAGCCCCGTGTGTTGCCCTCAGATACTGAAGAATGACTGGGAGCTCCTCTTTGTTAGGTAACAGAACAAAACTGTGAGTCTTGGATGGGTCATGCCTGCATGCTTACTTCAGGCACACCGTACATAGTAAAAGGGCATCACCCGTCAAGTCAAGTCAAAACACAAACAAGTCAAGTCAAAACACAAACAAGCTTCTTCATGTCTCCAGGTTAGAGATGGGCAAGCATGGACCGTCTTCTTAGCCCAGCTTTGGTTTAAACTAATGTCCAGAAGGGTCACTGGGTGCCAACTGGCAAGAGTTACAAGCAGGGGACGGAGAGGGAGGGTAAGGAGAAGGAACACAAGGGAGGGTGTGCTGGGAAGCAACGAGAAAGAAAAGATAGGCTGGAGCAGGAGAAAATCACCTATTTCTTAGTTCTGCTTTAAACATCGGCTCAATTATTGTGTTTTGGGTTCTTTGGTACTCCAAAGACCCGGGGCTCTCAGCTTCTGTCCCAAGTCAGGGCATTTGGATAGATGCAGAGCTATAAGATTAGCAGGGGGGAGGGGGTGGGTTTCAACCTAAAAAGGTTTGGTACCCATCCTGGATATTAAGTTACTGCATTTGTTTCTTCAGAATATAAGGTAGAGGAGCGTCTTGTTAGACTGCAGAGATATGAATAAAACGGTCTTTTAGAAATAATCGCATATGATCAAGTGATCATATTAAGCTATAATTGTTCATAACATTGACATGACTTTTAGAGATTTTAAAAAATATATATGTAAGTATGTAAGTATTAGGAAGGCCTGAGTCCCACCTCTCCATTGTCCCTGTAGTTCCTCGTTTTTATATATTGGGAAAAGTTCTCATCCTGTATTTTCCTCAATTCCTTTCCTGGTGAAATTGTCATCTTGCTCCTGGGCATTGTAAAGGGCCAGCTTGCTTTACCTATTAATTATGACTTAAATGTCTTAACACTAACTGACCACTGGGTTTAATTACCATCGCTGTGCCCCTCACATCATTCCTGAGGCCTTTCTGGGTACTGACGGTACAAACAGGCACGCTTTCACCCAGTTGGGACACAGCAGGAACTTTACCCAACAGTATATCAGGTTCAGAGCAGAGTTGCACTTTTAAATCTTACTTTGGAATGTGTTTTTATTGTAACATTTGAATATGGATATTTCTAAGATTCTGGGAATTCAAATGGACTTGAAATAAAATAATGTTGCTTTTCTGGGAAGATTTTGCTCCCAGGAAATTGGAAAGCAAGCCAGCTTCTCATTCTTAAACATGAGTTAAATATGCAGAGGGAAGGGGTCATGTCACAAAGAAACTGAAAGGCAGATTTGTCGTGGATTGGTATAATCAACATTTGGCTGTACTGAATGAGACAGTTCAGGCCTTGTTTTTCCATTTTTCTCCAGATCATGCTCCCCTACATTACTGCTCAAGGTGAAAGCAAATGCCTATTTTGACTAATACTTTAAACATATTGTATGTAAGTAGTTATTTTTTGAAAGAATCAATCATTCTTGTAGGCAAGGATCTGATTCAGCATTTTATTCTAGCTTGTGTTCCTGTGTTTGTTGGTTATTCTTTTTTCTTTTTTGTCTTAGTATGGAAGAGAAAAAAGTAGATGATGACACTGTCCAAATCCACCTGGGAAGGAGAAGGACCAATCTGTTGTAGCAAATGAAGCAGTCAATATTTGTATTTTGGCCTTTTCTCTGCAATCCTCTCCTTTTTAACCACCTAGGTAAATTTTCCATGATGCGATTGGCCTAACATGGTGACGACAGAAAGGTCAAGCTGGTAATTTCCTTTCCCTAAAACCCCTACTGAAGAAAGGCAAATTGCTGAGAGCTCTTCTTCATCGATTGCTTTTGGGTCCTCCAAAGTGTAGCTTCTGAAGGGGAAACATTTCAAGCCCTCAGGAGCAAAGGGGGTAAGTAGTTTTGGAAAAATAAACACATCTTGGCAACTTCAGATTGAACACAATTTTTTTTTTTTTAAGAGACAGGGTCTTAACTCTGTCACCTAGACGGGAAGTGATCCATCGTAGATCACTGTAACCTTGAATACTTGAGCTCAAAGGACCCTCTCACTTCAAGCTTCTAGGACTACAAGTATGCATCACCATGCCCCACTAATTTATTTTTAGTTTGTAGAGACTCGGTCTCACTATGCTGCCCAGGCTGGTATTAAACTCCTGGCTTCAAGCAATCCTCCTGCCATGGCCTCTCAAAGTGCTGGGATTACAGGTGTAAACCAACATTACTGGTCCAAATATGTTTACTTTGAAAAGCAATTTATGTGCTTTACAATTTAAAAGTATCCCACCTGAGAACAAGAAACATTCGGAGCAGTTAGGTCCATGTGCCAAATCTGCACATTGATAACATACCCAATCCTAATTCTACTATTTGCACAAAGTCACCAGATCATATGGGATTCATTTAAACATACACATGCTCATGTTTGGCCAGTTCTCTCTCTCAGACCCCCCACAGTGTTTTTTGTGCAGTTTAGGAACCTCTGCCTCCCTAAAGGGTAAGTACCGATAACAGCCATTGATCTTTGCATTGACAAAAGGTAAGAACTGGAAGAATCTTTGAAAAACCTTGTTCAAACCTTTTCTTTTATAGAGAAGGAAAAAGCAGCCCCGAGATGTTCAATGATTTCCCTAAGGTTGCCAAACCAGTACTTAGCAAATCATTTTTTTTTTTTTTTTGGCTGGGGCTGGGTTTGAACCTACCACCTCTGGTATATGGCGCCAGCGCCCTACTGCTTTGAGCCACAGGTGCCGCCCTATACTTAGCACATCAAAGAGTAAAGTTCACACCTGGTGCACGTGTGTGCATGTGTGTTTCTCACCACATCTAGGGAAGAAATGTCCTGAAACTCATTAAAAAATTAACCTAATGAAAGTCGAAATTGAAGGTGGCTTAATTAGTTATTAAATTTATTAAACCAAACTCTTTGCTGAGGACCCTCAGGGCACATTCGTATTAAAATATTTTAAGCCACATAAAACCCCAGTTTAATTACTAAGTACACACATCAACCTGGAAAGATGGGTTTCGGACCAACCCAGCTGTCAATAAATACAACCAAATGCTTAACAGCCCCAAGTCTGCCTGGGACAACTCCTGTTGCTGCTTTGGTTAATCATGGGCTTTAGAGGAAGTGAAGGACTATAGGCAAACTTTTTGGATAAATAGGCAGATGTCAATCTCAGTGACCACGAGGACAAATACTGATTTCCAATGCCTAGGAGAATAAGCTGGCAATAATATTGATCAATTTACACTTGTAAAGCATCAAAGTGACTTACAATTTATTAATCCGGCTAACATTCATATGGGTGTTAGACAACAGTGTCTTACTTTCTAGCTTCTTTCTTCCTTTTGGCCAGATCTATTATTTCGCATGGTTTTGCTTTGTCCATTAACACAGTGGTTCTCAAAGAGCAGCTGCGACGGTCCTCCAGATGGTTAATGTCCAACAGTGTTAGTATTTCCGCCCAGATTAGTGGGCAGCTGCTTGTAGTATAAAGCAATGCTTTACTTGCCATGTAATTTCATGCCTCTTTGTGCTGGACCCTCTGCCTGGAATGCCCTGCCTCTCTTCTCTGACCTCTCTCATGAGCTTTTACTTCAAAGACTGGAAGACTAAATTTCACCTCCTCTATGAGGTTTTTCCTGACCCCAAAGAAAGGATACTAATTTCTCCTTTCACTATATTCTATTACACCTCGTGCTATAATCTCTATTATAGCACTTTTCAAATCATACCAAAATCACTTATATAACTTTCTATTTTTCAGAGTTGAATGGGAGCCCCATGAAGACATGCGGCTGCATCTTTTCTACTTCCATGGCCACTGTAGGTATAGCTGAGTAGCCTTCAGTCCACGTTGGCTGAACACATGCCATTGTGTTATTATTCTGTGACTCTCTAATAAGTGTATTCGGAGATTCTCCTTTCCGGTCCAAATTTCTGTCTTAATTCTTGGGCCCCACCTTCTTCTGCATTCCTACCCCAATGCCCTGGGGAAACTCTTAAGCCTTAGGGGTTTGATGTGGGCTTTCACTATACCTGTAGTCTTTCCGTCAAGGTTTTTCTTTCCATTTATTCTGTTGGGACTTTGGTAAGAATTGCTCTTTGGGGCTTAATTAAGATTAAGATTAATCTTAATTTTAATCATAGCATTTTACCTTCCACCATTCATCCTGGGCACAGACAGCTATTACATACCATTCATCAAATTTCCCTTACACTTTCATGGTTTCTGGCCTTTGCAAAAATTTGGCCCTCATTCATTTATTCATTCATATATCTGTATATTTCATTTATACGTTCAATAAATAATTATTAGGCACTTGCTGTGTCAGGCACTGTTATTTGCAGTGTGCTCTGCCAGGATTACTGCTGCCCTCCTTTGGAAATTCTACTCGTCTCCCCTGGTTAGATCTAATTCTTCCTTCTCCTTCCACCTCTTCGCACTAGTGTACTATGATGGGTTTTTAAATTTAAATTTAAATTTATTTTTACTATATTTTCTTTGATAACTACTTTTTTGGTCTGGCTTTCATAACCAGCTGACAAGGAGCTCTTGGAGGACAGAAGATGGTCTGCAATACTATGTTTTCTACCCACCCTGGCACATCCTTTTGCAGGCAGCAGTCCCACTATAAAAGTCTCTTGAATTAAAATGTGAGTTCAATTGAGACATTAAGGAAACTATAAGGGAAAATGGAAAGGTTGACGGTTTCTAGGGTTCTCACTTTTACCTTTTTTTTTTTTTTTTGCAGTTTTTGGCCGGGGCTGGCGCTCTACTCCTTAGAGCCACAGGCGCCGCCCTACTCACTTTTACCTTTTTTTTTTTTTTTAAATTTTTATTAAATCATAATTGTGTACATTGGTGCAATCATGGGGCACAATGTGCTGACTTTATATACAATCTGAAATATTTTCATTGAACTATTTAACATAGCCTTCATGGCCTTTTAATCACTAT
>CAUYRH010162791.1:0-13492 GCA_963574655.1 Perodicticus potto | reverse complement strand
CCTTTACTAGGTATATATCCAGAAGACCAAAAATCACATCATAATAAAGATATCTGTACCAATGTACTCAATTCTAATATGAAGGCAGTAGATGAGCTAATAGAGGAGGGAGGCAAAAGAATGAGGGAGCAGGGAGATGGGAGGAGAGATGAGTTTGGGGGGTCAGGGTGTATGACGTACCCCTTGGGGGTGAAACACAATTAGAAGAGGGCCTTTACCTCACAAATGCAATCAGTGTAACCTAATTCTTTGTACACTTGATGATTTCCAAACAATTACATAAGAATATTATAGGACTTTAAAAAAAAGAAAAAAAAGAAAAAACTGTGCTCTCTAAAGATATACAACTATTATATTGTAATCATTAAAAATTAACAAAGTGCTTTTAAAACTGAAAGCTTACTGTTGCTGTTGAAGCAATTACATATGGACTGGAAAGATCCTAACACAATCACAAAAGCTATAATTTGTATAACTCTCTACATAAAAGTCTAGATTCCAGAGCTTAGATAATATTCCTCTCATTGTTCATTATTTCTAATATATTTATTTATTGTCCAATAAATAACAAGCATTTTCTTAGTCAGTGGGATGCGATGATAAAGTAGATTTAGAAAAACGTTCACTTTTGCATTCTTCTCAGGTGTAATTCCAGATAAACTTTTCATATAAATTGTTTGATTTATTTCTTCCCAAAAGAAAGGGGAAAAAACAAATTACTTTGTTGATTGCTTACTTAGACACAGGTTCATTAATTACTAGATTCAGAATAATATATTTGATATTTTAATATGCTTTCTCCTTTATTGCCTCCTACACACAGGAAAAGATAATTGTGTCTTATCTGCAGGATGATCAAAGCATAACAAACATCATCAAAACTAAAAAAGAATCAAAAGCATGACAAATGCTCTGCATAGACATGAATCCCGATGCCCCTATTTGCTGTAGTATCTAAAGTGGAATTCTCCCCTAAATGGGCATGAAGTGTCTGAATGTCATAACTTGTTATTAGGGCCTTGTAAGCAACATAAAAGATTATTAGAAATGTCAAAATCTGTATTTCAAAAGCCTTGTTTCCTTTTTTACCAGGAGGAATGATGTGATGCCACAGTTTGTATTTTCTCCAGCATCTACAGCTGAAGAAAGTGCCTATAAAAGCAAATAGCTGCAATAATAAGCAGGTTATGTTGAAAATTAGCCAAAATGCTTTTTGGAGCGCAGCTGTGATGCCAAAATAGGTGGCTTGGTTTGGAATAACAATTTGTCATTCAAAGGATTGTTCAACCAGTGAGACACTTACATCTTTTTCACTGTGGAACAAATTTTCTTAGATTATCTTTAGAAAATAAAAACATATATTTCATTTCAATGGGCTTTTTCTCTGTGATATGCCCAGTTATCTATTTTTGACTTTAATAAACTTTCGGGAAATTCTAGGCACAAAGAACTATTAAAAGAAAGATCTCAGTTAAATATGTTCAAGCTTGTGTTCAACTAGACACATCAGCTCAAATAAAATAGAAAAACTTGGGAAGAAAACTATAAATTGTGGCTATTTGAATTGTAAAAATGGTTTTTGAGATGTGAAATTAAAATGTTTATCATTTGATTGCTGTCAAGAGACAATTCTTTGTGGGTCTCATGGTTTTTTATGTCTTGGGAGCAGACACTGACAGATTTTGTCCCGCATTATCTTTCCATAATGTTTGCAAAGCGGCCAGTTTCAGAAGATAGGGGTAGTGCCTTCCTAAGAGTACACTGCACCCAATATGGACAAAGGGCACACTTATAACTTTGACTCAAATGACACAAAAGTATTGTATGTAACCAAACCTTTGTATCCCCATAATAATCTGAAATTAAAAAAAAAATCAGTCTGGAATATGTATTGAATGAGGCATACCAAGAGGCATCAAAGTTGTTTATTGCAGTTCAATTTACAATTGCCAAGATGTGGAAGCAATTTAAATGCCCATCAACCCAGGAATGGATGAACAAGCTGTGGTAGATGTAAGCAATGGAACACTATTCAGCCGTGAAACAGATGGAGACCTATGTCTTCTGTATTAACCTGGATGGAGGTGAAACACATTCATTTTTTTGCAGATTTTTGGCCAGGGCTGGGTTTGAACCCGCCATCTCCGGCATATGCTTTCGCCCTACTCCTTTGAGCCATAGGGGCCACCCCTCATTCTTAGCAATGTATCACAAGAATGGAAAAGCAAGTATCCAATGTACTCAATACCAATATGGAGCCAGTAGACAATCTAATACATGTTCACCCAAGGGAAAATTTCTCAATTCTCCTCCTGGGGGTGGGACACAGCTATAACCAGGACTTAAATAATAAAGGCTCAGTGCCTGTGGCTCAACGGGCTAAGATGCCAGCCACGTACACCTGAGCTGGCGGGTTCGAATCCAGCCAGGGCCGCCAAACAACAACGATGGCTGCAACCAAAAAATGGCAGGGCGTTGTGGCGGGCAACTGCAGTCCCAGCTACTTGGGAGGTGGAGGCAAGAGACTCGCTTGAGCTCAGAAGTTGGAGATTGCTGTGAGTTGTGATGACACAGCACTCTATCCAGGGTGACAGCTTGAGGCTCTGTCTCAAAAAATAAAAAATAATAAAAATATATAAAAACCCAAATGCAAACATTGTTACCAAATTCTTTTACCCTCAAATAACCAGAAATTTAAAAAAAAATGAAATGACTAAAAGCTGCATTGAAGGAAAAAGGATCATCATCAGAAGATTTTTATTTATTTGCATCTGGTGGTATAAGAGTCTCCCTAGAGAATCTTAGGGAAACATGGAGAAATGAGATGGAACAGCGCATTCACTTTTCCTTTTTCAATTCAGAGGTAGATAATTAGAAAATAAAGGACCAACATGGCAAAATCGGCTACATGCTACATTGTCCTTTTTTTACATTTCAGAATGTTGCATGTAAAAAAGTAAGGATTGACACATAGAACATTTTCGTTGTTAAAACAGAGACTTGCTTATTTATTTATTTATTTATTCATTCATAATTTCCCATGGGAAAGTTAACGGTGCTTATACTAAGTTGCTTTGTACATGCCTAGATCAAGTGCATTTTGAAGTGAGTGTTTTATTTTTTTTTTAAATAAGGTCTCCCCAAAACAAAAGCCTGAGCGTAAGTTTTCTTTTCTTAAATGTTTATGTAACATCGTAGTAAATATGTTCCTTTTGTGCTCTGGATTAAATAACATTTGTATAGAACCAATTTGATTCAGAAAATTTTATGTATCTTTAGGTTATTTCAACATTTTCAAAGAAAATACATAAATACAAGTTTAGAATGTGTAAAATATGTTACTTTCCTTAAGTATTTCTTGATGGAAATTCAAAATCATTTAATATATTATCATTAATCATTTAATATTTTTTTCCTATTTTCACATTATCCTAATCTTCTCTATTATTTATTTGTATTCTTTGTTATCTCTCTCATAACAAGCATGCAATAAATAAGAAAACGTGGCTTGTTATTTAAATAAGCAGGCATTATTTGGGGTTTATATGACAGATATAAGCATTTTATTCACAGTGAAAATAATATGCTTTATCAGTTCTATTTTCCATCTGGTCCCTGAAACTAAACTATAAGAAGGAATAAAGAAAGATTGAATATGAGGAATTTTCAGTAAGCAGCTACATATGATGATTAAGAGCTACTTACAAGGTTTTAAAGCTGTTTGTCAGCCACTAAAATGTCCCCGAGCTCTTAATTTTGGAAGCCAGTTATTTCACTAGCAAAAGATGCCTCATTAGAATGATAAGACATAGATGTTCTCATTATACTCATCTTTGTTTTGAGAGCTACCTGCCAACTTCGTTTCCTTAGTCAAAAATATTAATGTACGTGCAATTTTTTTCTCCAAGTGCATCCCTATTGTGTTTCATAGAGCATTTGTGAATTTATACGATTCAAAAATTAATCTTCATGACATTTTAAGAAGAAATGTTTATATAAAAATTCACCTTGCTTACAGAAAAAGGGGGCAAATTATTTTATTATTTATTTATTTATTATTATAAAGCCCTTTTCATAAGTATTGCCTAAATATGAAGGCTAGAAGAGGCATAATAAGTTTTTAAATAAGAAATGCATAGGGAATGTGGGAAGAATTTTGCTATCCATTGCACAAAGCTGTGGAACTATTCAGATACGGAACTGTGTCAACACGTCATTGTATATTAGGTGCAAATCATGTGAAAATTAAAAAATACTGTTATTATATATATCTTATGGTTCTAGTACTAGTTTAGTAGCGTTGGTAACTCCTAACGTTGTTAAGTCTTAGGTTTTAACCTGGAATATTGTCCTTCTTGATCAGCGTTCTATGTATAAGTTAGAACAGTGCGATCTCCACTGATTTGGGTAGAGATTGCTGTAAATGTCAATTAAACCAAATTGGTTCATATATGCTGCGCTGAGTCTTCTATATCCTCACGGAATATTTTTATACTTGTCCTACCAAGGGCTGAGAGAGGCACTTACCCTTAACGTTTCAAATGTAAACATGGGCTTGTTGAAGTTCCTTTTCTATCGCATCAGTTTTGCTCCATGCCTTTTATTATTGGTCTTGTTGATGTTCCTCATCTATCGCATCAGTTTTGCTTCATGAATTTTATTATTGCTCCGTTGTTAGTTGCATAGTTGGAAGAGTTTCATCTCCTTGAGATGTTTCTTCACTCATATTCAGGAGCATGAATTTAGATGAACCACTGCCATGAAGTTAGATGAGCCACTGCCAACTGTTTTGATTCCAACCTTCTAAAGATCACCCCCAAGAAAAGAAAAAGAGAAAAAAAGTAGGGAGCTCTCCACTGGTGCTGCTCCCCACGCCTCCGACTTCTGCCCTAGGCCTTGCTTCTCTCCTTCCTCCCATCAGGAGCTCTAACAGCTCCCGGGAATCAGGGAGCCTTTTCGGGTGAAGCCATCACACTGCCATTCCCAGCGTGTAGAAGACAAACACCACAGACATTCTCAAAGATGAATGTCACCAATGTCTTTCGGAATGCCTTTATGGAGAGTATGGGCTCTTGGCAGGTAGATTCAGGGGCATAAGGGATCACACGTTCTAAACGCATCCTAGGATCCTTCAACCATAAGCTTTAGATCCCTGCCTTCAGTCTTTGTCATCACAAGGAAAGTTTACCGCTCAGCCTTATTTGATGGGTATCATCATGGAATGCAGACTTTCACTAACCTATTGATTAAATTCGAATGCTGTTCTCAGCTATTCAGATTACACGTTCCATTTAATAATAAAAACAATAAAAAAATCAAAAAAATATAAATAAAAATATTTGACCAATGCAACCATATTGACAGAACTGACCTCATTCATGGTTATACTCTTTGAGTTCTAGTTTATTGCTTTTGAAGCAGGTTCCCCTGATTTCTCCCAATATAAACTGTATTAATTGGGGTCTCCTGTGTAAAGAATAAACCACAAAATTCAGTGGTTTAATTCAATACAGGCTACTGAGTCCCGTCAGGGCCTGGTGTAAACCAGGTCTCCTTGGTGGCAGCTGTCCTCTGTACCTTGATTCATCTGTACTGATTTGTTCCAGGCTGTGACAGTGCCATTTAAATATATACCATAGAATTTGCTTCGGAGGGGAAGATAAGAACATGGACGTGTGTAGATGGTTTTATGAACCAGCCTTTATAGCACACACCACTTCTTTGGCCCACAACTCTTTGGTCAAAACCTTGTCATGAGGACTCATTCCAAAAGAATGGTGGATGGAAAGTATTGTAATACTGTATACTCAGAAAGAAGAAAATGTTATGGGATTGGTTCAGTGGATAGCATTATCATTGATACGGTTGCTTGTCTTTTCATAAATTATAGGGAAATGTAGAACACCTGCAGAGGACAGAATTCTGGGCAATAATAAATATAAGATAAAAGTATATCTGTGTCAACAAATTACTAAGGGAATGAATCTCAGGCTGTGGTAGACAGAGTAGGAATCAAAAAACAGTGTCAAGCTAATTAACATATTTATCACTTTTATACTTTTTTTTTGCAGTTTTTTGCCGGGGTTGGGTTTGAACCCGCCACCTCCGGTATATGGGGCTGGTGCCCTACTCCTTGAGCCATAGGTGCCGCCCCATATTTATCACTTTTAATGCTTGTTATTTTTGTCATGATAATGTTTAAAATTTACTCTCTTCATTATTTTAAAATGTACAATGCATTATTATTTACCATGTTCATCATTCTGTTCAAAATATCTTAAAGAAGAGAAATTAATTCCTTCTGTCTAATTGAGGCTTTGTATCCTGGACCATCATTATATTCATTAATAATAACAATAATATCCCATAAACATATACAACTATAATTTGCCAGTTTACAATTAAAAATAAAAACTAAAGAAATAAAAGTAAAAGATGCTATCAAGTTCTGTTGCAGAAATTGTAAAGTAAAATAGGGCTAAAGAAACAGTTAAAAAAAAGAAAAAAATAAGTATTGTAGTTGACTCTTACTTAAAAAATGGAAACTTGAACTGTTCACTAGTTAAAAACATGGTGGAAAATTGGAGACCAGCAACTTGTGAACACTGCTGGTTCTAGAGGTGAATTTGCAGGTAGAAGTCAAGAGGACTTATACTGCCATGAAGTGGAGGACAGGAGACCAGGGTCTGGGGAAGCCAGGGCAGAAAAAGATCAGTGCCCTCAGGGTTTGTCTTTATGGACAATGGATTTTCTACTTTACTCAAAAAAATAAAAATAGATCGTCACTGATTTTGCCGATTAGACAGTTCTATTTTTCTCTTTTTGAGACTTTTTGCTGTATTGAATGAGCTCAATGTTTAAATCTCAGCCTGTTAAAAGGTAGCATGCTTTGTTATTCTGCATTTTGACTTTCCTGGAAAAAATATAATATTACCAATATGACGAATACGCAGAGGGAAGACCCATAAATGTCCCAGGAACAAGTAAAAAATTACTGCTATTATATGTTATTTATTACTTTAACTGCAAAGGTTTAGGATATTCTTATTGATGCCTCATGTGAAATGTTATCTTATACCTGAATCGAAATATTCATCTTTATTTATTTTATGACAGACTGACACTTTTGAGACTTCTATATATTTTGACATCAAAATTCTTGGGGATTCTTTTGTTAATGTTATCAACAAACAGGTTTCTCTGCTCTCTCTTCTTGACCCTTTGAGACTCTTGACTACAAGTTTCTTGAGAGTTTTATTTTTGCTACAATCTTCCAATCCCTCAGGGAAACCCGGCTCCTTCTGGGAATTCACGGACACGGTGCTGAATCTTTTGTTGATTCTCACAGGTCCCTGAGGCTTTATCCATTTGTTTTTTTCCCTTCCTGTTTCTCCTCCTTGTTCGGGTTGAGTAGATTCTTGACCTGGCATTCGGCCTCTGTCCTTTCCCCTCTCCTGCTCTGACAACTTTATTATTTTCATTTTTGTTATTTTTACAGTTCTACAATTCCCATTATGTTATTTTTTTATTAGCATTGTTCCTTTGTTAAAAATGTTGATAGTTTTAGTTTATACCGGAATTATTCTATGAAAATGCCTTTAAAATTCATTTCGGATAATCTCACCATCTCCTGTGTCTGGGTGGCTGTTCCAGGTAGTTGTCTTTCTTTCCTCTTTCGGGTTGTTAACTGTGCTGGTCCTTGATATTTACAGGTGGTGTCCCATTGTGTTGTGCACATTGTACCTGTGGCCCTAGGACATTACCATATTTAAGTCTTATTCGGCAGACCATAACACTATTTAATTTTGGCATGTGGGTCCTGACCGACACTTCTGGACTGCATTCCTGCGGAAATCTGACTGTTAGAGGGCCTGTATTTTCAGTCCTCTTGGTTTATCTCATTCCACTGGGGCTTCTGCTGCCTCCTCCTGGTGATGCTGTGGGAGGAAGGAAGAGGGTCAGGCCACCTGGAGCTTGTAGGTGCGTGAAGGGAGTTTCTGGCCAGTGGAGATGGGGTGTGATCTCCCAGGTTCAGTTCTTGTCCTGGTGGGTCTCCCCTGGCCATGGCCAGCCTCTGCTGCGTGTGTCCGTTTGGGGAGGCTGATCTTAGGCCCAGGATGAGGAAGAGGCTCCCAGTTCCAAGTGATTACACTGGTAGGTCCTCTTCCCAGCATGCTCAACCAGACAGCATCCCTCTGTGCAGGGGAGACTTCTCAGAACCTGGGGTGTGGACAACACTGCCCAGGCCAGGTGAAATTTGGGATGGGATCCTCCTTGCCAGCGCGATTGCTCGACTGCTGTGCTAAGGCCCTGATGGGTGCAGAGGAGTGAGGGGCATGGCCCTGCAGGAGAACCCACCCTTTGCCTCAACTCTTGCCACCCTGATGCCACCTCTTGGGTTCCCTCTCTGGTTCTACCACCCTGTTCTGCTAGTGTTGGCAAAATTCCTATTCAGTCTGGAAAAGCATGTGCCTGCCAAGCAGGTATCTTTTGCTAGTTTGGAATTCTGGGAATACTGGGCCTGAACCTTGTGGGGACGGAGACTCTGCAATACGGTCTGCTCATACCCTGTGTCCCAGACCCAGGTCACCCCTCTATCTCCACCTCTCCATTACGCTTCGTTTGTCTCCTGTATTACTCCCAGGTTTATCATTGAACTTAGGTAGGAGGAACAGAGAAAGACCAGAAAAGCTTTCTTCTCCCAAGATTTATGGCATCATGGGTAGACCTTTGTAGGAAGTCCACACACCCCCATCATAAAATTATGCTAATATCCTCTATGGAGATACTAAACATGTCGGTCCATAGAGAGAGGGACGGCAAGTCCTCGTACACTTAATTCTGTAACCGCGGGTTTCATTTATTTGATTTTTGAACTTAATAGTAGTAGTAGTAATATTAGAAACAATAATAATTCTTGTAGAAGTGTCCAGTGTCATTATTAAATGTGATGTTCCTTTTCCAATCATTGTTTACTACGCGCTAACAAACCAAAACTCTTTAATTAAGAAGCAATAGTTGAGCCATTATTAAATACAGAAGAGCAGAGGTATGGCATTCAAATCACCGCTCTAAGATCAATAACAATATAAAATTTCTCTCAAAATGCGCAAAGCTTGTTACTTGAATGTTACAGCTTTAAGTTTTTCCCATTACATGTTTACTCCCTCATTTACTACCTTGAACATGAACTTCTCTTGTTAAATTTCTGTGATCATGTGCCTTAACATCATTTTCTTTGGAGTATGATTAAAAACTCAAATGAATACTATAAAGCTCTTTGACAGTAAAGACATAAAAGACGCCTATAACTGTAAAGCTAATACCTGCTCAGGGCCACATGTTGGCCATCCAGAGGTATTTTTCCTGAACAAATGCAGCAAAAAAGCAGAAGTGAGAAAATCTCATCATCATTAAGGAAAAATAGTACATTTCCTATCTTCTCTCTGGCTCATTCATTTCCAAATCTTCCTAGTTTAATTTCTTTAAAAGCTTTCCTGGGTGCACTATTAAAAACTAATAAATCCAAGTTACTTATTTAGTGAAGCTTGAGGACAAAATAGGACTTGCAGTCCCCAAATCTATATGATATACCAATAAGAAATCAATCGTTATCATGAGAGTCAGCGGCTGGGTATAGGACAGGGTCTCAATTGGGTAGGCGCATTTAAATTGGAGACAAATCTATGATTTTTCTTTCAAAGATGAACTAGATTATTTTCAAAGCTGCTTTCTAGTTTATGCCAAAACTTAAGCTACAAGTCATTAAGGTTATTGCAAATCACATTCTATTTATTTTAAAGTATTTATTTTGCCTTGCTGCCATAATTTTATTACTTAGAACCCTTACATTATTTGGAGAAACTATTCTAATGAGCAGCTTTTTAAAATTTTTTCTTTTACTGATATCAGTGCAGTAATATTTAGCATGTGATAATTAAGTAAATATTAATGAAGCACCTATGATACTTAATACACACCTCTTGTCCATAAGATCTAATAGTCTACTTGGAGAGAAATGGTATATAAATGTAACAAGTATTACATCTTGTGATAAGAGACGTGGGGTGTGCAGAAAGTGTGGAAATAGGAGCAAAGGTCAGGGAGACTCTAATTCAGTCAGGGGGAAACAAAAGCTTCCTCCCCACAAAGAAGCTGAGTCCTGAAGGATAAAGGTATTCTACCTTTTGGAATGCCAGGTTAAGGTATTCCACTCAGCTCTTAGTTTGCAACTATTCGTTGTTGTTTTTTTTTGTACGAAAGGTCTTTATTTAGGAGGGGAGAGAGAGAGAGAGAGAAGACACACGGGGGGAGATGGGGAAGAGAAGAGAGGAGGAGAAGAAGAAGAAACTGCAGCTATTCGTTTTCTATGCATGCATAAAAAATTATCACAAACACAGCTGCTCAAACCATGGTTATCTAGCACACCACAGTCCTGCAGGTGAGAGCCCTGGCTGCCTCTGTTGAACTTGCTACTTAATTTATAGAAAGTAAATGTCTAGTGTTTTCCAGACCAGCCTCTTCTCTGGAGGATTTAGAGATGATTCTCTTTCCAAGCTCGTTTTGGTTGTTGGCATAACCTACCACCACGCACTTTTCAGAGAGAATTGCTCATTCTCTGATGGAATCTCATGTAAGGATTGCTCAAAACTCCTTGAAGCCAATCTCCAGTCCCTGCACCCGGCCTCTCCATGTTCAAGCTACGCTGAGCTCTTCCAGTGCTATGAATATCTTCACCTACTAGGTACAGCCAAAGAAAACTCTTCCTTTAAAGAGTTTTCCAATTACATTAAGTACCCCCCCCCAAGATAGTCCTTGTTTCAATTAATTCAGTGTTAACTGATTAATAACTGAAATATATCTGGACATTCACTTTTTCCATGTTAACAATCAGTGGACTAACTCCAGGGGCAGAGATTATGGGGCCATCTTGAAATGCAGAGAGGCCAAGATGACAAGGCATGAACGTTGCAAATGCATCGAGAGACTATGAATAGGAGGAATCATGTATCTATATCACAGAAATTCAGGCTTTGGGGAAACTGGACGGAAGTGTACGGAACACACCTACTGGCAAGTGTGATGTTATAATGATGACTATATATGAAATGGAGAAACTGGGGAAATTCTTATGCTGAAAGTGATGAATAGAGGTAATGAGAAAGAGACAAATACTGCACGAATCTACAAGGACACTCTTGACTGCCTTGACTGCTGGAAGGATAGATTTGTCAGCATTGCCCTTGACGCTATGCTGATCAGCAAACAAGTGAATCCCTATCTTAATGAGCTGAAAATCCAAAGTCATTGTGAATATTCAACAGGCGGGTTGCAGAAATGTAAGAAAAACACAGCATTAAAGTTTAAAGATTTCTGGTAACAAAGCATCTGCTGATCATGAAGGAGCGGAGAAATTCAATGCTGAGTCTGTCAAGTTCATGCCCACTGATGAACCTGATGCCAGAACGAGTCTGCAATGCTTAGGAAACATCGCTGATGGTGTTGCTGCCCCAGAAAGACACAGGGAGGCTGATCAGAGTCCCTACAGGAACTGAGGATGCTGAGCACAGACGTACAGGCTTGGATGTGCTGAAGCAGCAGACACACCCTAAGAGTAAACTTGCCATGGGAAGCAAAAGCGTGTGTCCTCACTGTTTCCCAGGGAGTGAATTTATTATCAGGCCATTCTTATGCTAACCAAAAGGCACAGATCACCAGGGGCATCCTTTCTGGTTGGTTAAACAAACATTTTCTACCAGCAGCTCCTGCTCACTACAGAGAATCTGGATTGAATGTTGACAGCGAGGTTGGCTCCCTACTCCTTAACAATGGTTCTGCTCATCCTCCAGCTGAAATTCTGACCTAGAAGAAGTGTGTGTCACGCACCTCAGCACAGACGCAACTTCACGATTCAGCCACGTGACCAGGCATCCTCACACCAATGAAAAGATTTGGCTCTGTGCTGATTATGAACAAGGGGGCGACTCGCAAGATTCCATATGTCAAGTGGAAAAAAGACGTCTGACCTCTTCATCTAGGCAGAGAATTCTGTCCCCATCACCCCTCAGTCAGCTGAAGGAAATGGATGTGGAACAAGATTCTAACACGGATAAGGAGGCCCCAGTTTTTCATTCACTGACCAGTGGTGAAATTACTGAAATGGTGTTAATCGAGGTGATGATGATAATAGTGATGATGAAGATGATGTTAACAGTTCAGAAAAGGTGTCTACAGACACCGTGGTGGCAAAGTACAACGGCTTTATTCTTTTTTTTTTTTTTTGCAGTTTTTGGCCGGGGCTGGGTTTGAACCTGCCACTTCCAGCATATGGGGCTGGCGCCCTACTCCTTTGAGCCACAGGCACTGCCCTACGATGGCTTTATTGAAGAACTGGAGCAAGACGTATCCATTAGCAGAATAAGAAGACATATCAGTTTATAAAACCAAAGATAGATGTCTGAGACAAAACCATTGTTAATGAATGAGGCAGGTGTGGAGGAAATATTTTTGAAGCACCTCCTCATGCTTATAGGAGCATCTCCTGCTCCTTCCACTGCTTCTGATATATGTTTTTATCAAATAAAATAAGACACAGTGTACATAACATTTTAATCAAGATCTGCAGCATTGAAGGCAGCACCCGAAAGCCTGCTGCTGTTTGTTTATCAGCTGCTGCAGGTAGTCTAAGGCGGCCATTGTGCTCCTGAGCCACCCTGAACATGTCCTATTTTCACTGCATTAATAGAAAGTCACATTTCGTATTGTTAGGCAGTTGTGTGTGAATAAGGGTGAGAAAATGGTTGCTTATCAGTAACGTCAATTCAGAGCAAATCATGATGCTGACACCAGACAAACAGGTGGTCTATCTGGGGGACGCTTTTACTTTCTGATGAGTCAATACACACACAAATCTTGTTTCAAGCTCAAAATTATCAAAAATGTTGCATAAATTATGTAATATAGATATTAAACATAAATTAATTTCATGCTTGGATTTGGGTTTCTTTTGCCAAAATCTAAAGTCTGAAACCTGCCTGGCCCTGTATGTTTAAGACAAGGGACTTACCTATGTGCTTATAGCTTGTCTCTGTTTTTCATACAACATGGCTGGCCACTTTCTCAGCATCTCTTGTATATGCTGATCACAAAGAAACTGTATAAATTAAATCATTACACTTGACTCACTCTTTTCGTTTTTATCTGACTATGATCTTTAGACTATCATATGCTGATAAATAGTGAAACTCAATTATAAAATTCATTCATGCTATTCTTTAAGAAATTAAAGAGATATTCATTGAATAAAAGTATCACCAACTGGGGCGATACCTGTGCCTCAAAGGAATAGGGCGCCGGCCCCATACGCCAGAGGCGGCAGGTTCAAACCCAGCCCATCAAAATTGTTTTCACATAGTAAATGAGAAAATATCATGAATGTTACATTAATCAGGTGGATAAAAATATCTCCGATTGTATGGGAAGCCCGCACACT
>CAUYRH010162789.1:0-32420 GCA_963574655.1 Perodicticus potto | reverse complement strand
TGCTGGCTCCATTCTGTTACTGAGGGCTTCTACTGTATTTCTCAGATCTTTGAGGGCTGCAACTTCTTGTCTCAATGTGTCAAAATCTTTGGTCATTTTGTCTTTGAATTCATTCAATTCTTGAGACATCTTTTGGGTCATCTTTTGGATTACTGCTTGAAATTCTGATTCCATCTTTTCCTCCATTCTGCTGATCTTATTTGCCATCCAGACTCTCAATTCGATTTCTGACATTTGTTTATGCAAGGGATCTTGTGCTGTATCTACCTTGTGTTCCTTGGGGGAGTTGATCTACTCTGATTATTCATATTGCCAGAGTTTTTCTGATGAATCCGCCTCATGATTATTTTTCACCACTGTTGCCTGTGACTGTCCTCAAAGTTGGGGAGGTGTCTCTCCCAGATCAGACCCCGGCAGGATTGCTCTGTTATTGCTGGATCTTTGTAGGGAGTGACCCTGTGTAGCTCCTCTGGGACTGCCCCACCCAGGGATTTCTGGCTGCAGGAGCAGCTCCGGAGTGTGGCACTCATTATATATTTTACTGAAAACCAAATGTCATTGGATCCACAGCCCACACAAGTAATCAGAACCAACATTCTCAACCTAAATAGCGTGATTACCTACTGAAAAAGAATATAAATATGATCCAGAGTCTCATAACTTAATACCCACATGTCCAGGATACAACTGAAAATTACTCATCATACAAAGAACTAGGAACATCATAACTTGAATTAGGAAAGACAACTAATAGATAATGTTGTAGATTTAATGTTGTGTTCCCTGCAAAATTTATATATTGAAAACCTAATCCCCAATATTATGTTATTTGGAGGTGGGGACTTTGGGTGGTAATTAGGTTTAGGAGTGGTCATAAGGATGGGGCCCCCACAATTTTCTTTATATCCTTAAAGAAGAAGGGAGACCAGCACTCTTACTCCACCATGTGAAGATGCAGCTATAAGGTGGTCATTTACAAGCCAGAGACAAGAGAACCCTTGTCAGTAACCACATCAGCTGGCACCTTGATCTTGGACTTCCTAGCCTTTATTAATTGTGAGAAATAAATGTCTATTGTTTAAGCCACCTAGTCTGTGGTATTTAGTTATAGCAGCCTGAGTTGGCTAAGACAGATGCTAACACAGAGATGACTCAGCAATTAAAATTATCTAACAAGGATTTTATTTTATTTTATTTTTAGAGACAGAGTCTCACTTTGTTGCTGTTGGTAGAGTGCAGTGGTGTCACAACTCACAGCTCCAGCTCTTGGGCTTAAGCTATTCTCTTGCCTCAGCCTCCCGAGTAGCTGGGACTATAGCTGCCAGCCACAACACCCAGCTATTTTTTTTTTGTTTGCAGTTTGGCTAGGGCTGTGTTTGAACCCGCCACCCTCAGTATATGGGGCTAGTGCCCTACTCACTGAGCCACAGGCACTACTCTCTAACAAGGATTTTAAAGCAACTGTTATAAAATTGCTTCAACAAGCAATTATGAATACTCCTGAAACAAAACCTCAACATGCTGGCCATGCTCATGCCTATAATCCTAGCACTCTAGGAGGTTGAGGTGGGTGGATTGCCTGAGCTCACAGGTTCAGCCTGATCAAGAGTGAGACCTTGTCTCTAAAAATAGCTGGGTGTTGTGGGCACCTGTAGCCTCAGCTACTTGGGAGGCTGAAGCAAGAAAATTCTTGAGCCCAGGAGTTTGAAGTTGCTGTGAGCGATGACACTACAGCACTCTACTGAGAGCAACAAAGTGAGACTCTCTCAAAGAAAAAAAAAACCCTCAACGTGAAAATGGAAGATAAAAAAATAATGAAATGGAATTATAGAACTGAAACATATAAATAAAAAGTTAAAAGTCACCGGATAAGCTCAGTAGCAGAATAGAAATGACAGAGAAAAGAATCAGTGAACTTAAAGACAAATAAATAAAAATTACAAAATCTGAACAACATCAAATACATTGGAAAAGTAATTAACAGAGCCTTAAGGACCTACAGGACCATAACAAAAGATCTAATAAAAAATATCAAATAAAGATCTACTGTTTGTGTCTTGGACTTCCAGATGGGAAGAGAAAAAGAGTATGGGGTAAAAAATAATCAAGAAATAGTGACTTGAGCCCGGGCATGGTGGCTCACTCCTGTAATCATAGCACTCTGAGAGGCCGAGAAAGGTAGATTGCCCTGAGCTCACAGGTTCAAAACTAGCCTGAGCAAGAGCGAGACTCCATCTCTAAAAATAGCTGGGCATTGTGGGTGCCTGTAGTCTCAGCTTCTCATGAAGCTGAGGCAAGAGGATGGGTCAAGCCCAAGAATCTGAGGTTGTTGTGAGCTATGATGCCATGGCACTTTACTGAGAGTGACAAAGTGAGACTCTGTGTCTAAATAAATAATTGGAACATTTTTGTACTTCACTGAAAGTGATAAAACATTGATACCAGTGGATTATAAGTTACTTATATTGTGATACTTAGAGCAATCAACATAAGTAAATGTACAAGCAGTTATACTCAAAAACATAGACAACTTGAAGTGGAATCCTAGCAAATGTACCTTACCTTGCCACGGGAAGGCAAGAAAAAGGAACAGAAACAAAAACAGGAGCAAACAGAAAACAATAAAATGGCAAAGTTGAACTCTAAGATACCAAAAATTATGTTAAAATGTAAATATAATTGTAAAATATTTTGTAGTTGGTCTAAATATACCAATTAAAAAAGAGATTGTGTGTCACAATAGATTTTTTTAAATGACCTAAATGTGTGCTTTCTACAAGAAACTCAATCAAGTATAGCAATAAACATGTTAGGCTGAAAGTAAAAGAATAAAAAGTATATCACACAAGCATTAATTTTTAAAAAGCAAGAAAAATTTCTTTAATATCAAATAAAGTTGATATAAAAGCAAGGGAAATGATCAGAGATAGAAAAGAATATTACATGGTGATAAAAGGACTGATCCACTAAACTATACAGTAATTGTAAACATGTATGCACCAGACCTTTATTTGTGTATCAGAATACCACAAGCAAAAACTGACAGAAGTAAAAGGAAGAAACAGATAAATCCACAGTTATAGTTGGGTTAGGCTTTGTGGCTCATGCTGTAATCCCAGCACTTTGGAAGCCTGAGGTAGGAGGACTGCTTGAGACCAGCCTGGGCAACACATCAAGATCCTGTCTACCAAAATAAAAGAATGTAGCCAGGCATAGTGTGTGCCTATAGTCCCAGCTACTCCAAAGGCTAAGTCGGGGCAGTTGCTTGAGTCTAGGAGTTTGAGGCTACAGTGAACTGTAACTATGCCATTGTACTCTAGCCTGGGTGACAGAGCGAGATCCTGTCTCTAAAAAATACAACCTCTATGTAGTGGAGAACTTTAACATTCTTTTCTCAGAATTGCTAGAACCACTAGACAGCAAATCAACAAGGATACTAAAGAGCACATCAACCGACCAAAAAATTTAATTGCTATTTATACAACATTCTGTTCAACAGAAGAATATGTACTATTTTTAAGTGGCCATGGAACATTCACATCCTAGTTATCAAACAAATCTCAGCAAGTTTAAAAGAATTAAAATTATGCAGAGTATGTTCTCTGACCATCATAGAATCAAAGTAGAAACTAGTAAAAGTTAGAAGGGAAATCTCTAAATATTTGAGAGAAAATCGTAAGGGAGTTTTAAAAAATACATTGAGGCTCGATGCCTGTGGCTCAAGTGGCTAAGGCACCAGCCACATACACCTGAGCTGGTGGGTTCAAATCAAGCCCAGGCCCCCCAAACAACAATGACGGCTGCAACCAAAAAATAGCGGGGCATTGTGGCAGGCGCCTGTAGTCCCAGCTACTTGGGAGGTGGAGGCAGGAGAATTGCTTGAGCCCAAGTGTTGGAGGTTGCTGTGAGCTGTGATGCCATGGCACTCAACTCAGGGCAACAGCTTGAGGCTCTGTCTCAAAAAAAAAAAAAAAAGGTACATTGAGCTAAGTAAAAATGAAAATATATCCTAGGGTGGCGCCTGTGCCTCAGTGGATAGGGCGTTGGCCCCATATACTGAGGGTGATGGGTTCAAACCCGGCCCCAATCGAACTGCAACAAAGATATAGCTGGGCATTGTGGCGGGCACCTGTAGTCCCAGCTACTCGGGAGGCTGAGGCAAGAGACTCACCTAGGCCCAGGAGTTGCAGGTTGCTGTGAGCTGTGTGACACCACAACACTCTACTGAGAGTGATAAGGTGAGACTCTGTCTCTACAAAAAAAAAAAGAAAGAAAAGAAAACACATCCTAGCACTGTGGGAGGCCGAGGTGCATGGATTGCCTGACCTCAGGAATTTGAGCCCAGCCTGAGCAATAGCAAGACCCTGTCTCTACTAAAAATAGAAAAACTGAGGCAGGAGGATCGCTTGAGCCCAGGAGTTTGAGGTTGCTATGAGCTATGATTATGCCATGGCACTCTACCCATGGCAGCAGAATAAGACTCTGTCTGAAAACAAACAAACAAACATAATCTATCAAAATTTGCAGGATACAACTAAAGCTAGAAGGGAAATTTATAGCCCTCAATACTTATATTAGGGAAGCAATAATCCATAATAGAAGATTGTACCACAAGAAACTAGGAAAAGATGATCAAAATAAGCTCAAAGTAAGCAGGAAGAAGTCAAATCAGAAATTAATGAAATTGAAAGCATAAAAACAGATTAGTGAAATCAAAAGTTGGTGAACTTCTTTTTTTTTTTTTTTTTGAGACAGCCTCAAGCTGTCACCCTGGATAGAGTGCTGTGGCATCACAGCTCACAGCAACCTCCAATCACTGGGCTCAAGCGAGTCTCTTGCCTCTGCCTCCCAAGTAGCTGGGACTACAGGCGCCCGCCACAACGTCCGGCCATTTTTTGGTTGCAGTGGTCATTGTTGTTTGGTGGGCCCGGGCTGGATTCGAACCCGCCAGCTCAGGTGTATGTGGCTGGCGCCTTAGCCCGCTGAGCCACAGGTGCCGAGCCAAAAGTTGGTAAACTTCTAACAAGGGCAAAAACCAGTAAGATACAAATAACCAACATCAAGAATAAAGCCAGGCTCGGTGCCCATAGCACAGAGTTATGGCACCAGCCACATACAAGGAGGCTGGGGAGTTTGAAACCAGCCCAGACCAGCTAAACAACAATGACAACTGCAACAACAACAAAAAAATAGCTGGGTGTTGTGGTGGGCGCCTATAGTCCCAACTACTTAGGAAACTGAGGCAAGAGAATCACATAAGCCCAAAAGTTTGAGGTTGCTGTGAGCTGTGATACCACAGCACTCTACTGAGGGTGACATAGTGAGACTCTGTCTCAAACAAAAGAAAAAAAAATAAAGCTAGGAATATTATTACATATTCTACAGACATTAAAAGGAAAATATAATAAGATTAAAAGGAAAATATAATAAGAGATAATAGAATATTATGAACAACTCTCTGCACATGAGTTTGATAACTTGCATGAAATAATCCAGTTCTTTAAAAAGCATATAATACCCAAACTTACCCAGTATGAAATCATCTGAACAGTCCTATAAAACTTAGAGAAACTCAGTTTGTAGTGAAAAATCTTCTAAAAAATGTTTCCAGGATCAGATAGTTTTATTAGAGATATTCGCCAGATACTCAAAACAATATCAGTTCTACAGACTTTCTTCCAGAAAGTACAATAGGTAGGATCACTTCCCAACTTATTTTATGAAACCAGTATTGATATGAGAGCCAAAGTCCAAAAAAACTACAAACTGGCATCCCTTATGAACATTGATACAAAAATCCTCACCAAAATATTAGCAAATCAAATCTAGCCATATATAAAACAAACCTCACTTGGTTGTGATTTATATTTTATTGCAGGAATGCAAAGTTGTTCCATTATACAAAAACCAGATAGTGTAACCCCTTGTATCAGTAAATTAAAAAAGAAATATCGTATCATAGATTAATTGATACAGAAAGAACATTGAACTATATTCAACCTCCATTCATTAAAAAAAAAAAAAAAAACCTAAAAAAACTGGAAATAGAAACCTTACTCAATAAAGAGCAATTATAAAAGCTCTACATCCAACATCATACTTACTAGTGAAAAACTAGGTACTTCGCTGCTGAGATCAGGAACAAGCAAGAATGACCGTTTACTCTCACTGCTCATTCACCACAGTCCTAGACAATGCATGAAGGCAAGGCAAGTAAACAAAAGGCGTATACATTGGAAAGGAAGAAATAAAAACTATCCCCTTTCCTATGACGTGATTATTTATGTATAAATCCCTAAGAACTTAAAAAAACAAAACCTGGCTCGCTGCCCATAGCACAGTGGTTACGGTGCCAGTCACATGCACCGAGGCTGGCAAGTTCAAACCCCATGTGGGCCAGCTAAACAACAATGACAATTGCAACAAAAAAATAGCCAGGTGTTGTGGCAGGTGCCTGTAGTCCCAGCTACTTGGGAGGCTGAGGCAAGAGAATCGCTTAAGCCCAAGAGTTAGAGGTTGCTGTGAACTATGACCCATGGCACTCTGCTGAGGGTAACAAAGTGACACTCTGTCTCAAAAAAACAAATAAAATGTCATTTCTCTCCAAATCAGTCTGTAGGTTTAGTGGAATTCTGATTAAAATGCCAGAAAGAATTTTTTATAGATAAGCTTATTTTAAAGTTTATATAAGAAAAATGAAGGAACGAGAATAGCTAAAACAATTTTTAAAAAGAATAATTAAGAAGGAGAAATCATTCCACCTGATTTTAAGACTTACTGTGTAGCTACAGTAATTACAACAATGTGGTATTGATAATGGGAAAGAAACAGATAAAGGGAACAGAAGAGAAAATGCAGAAATAGGTCCACACCAATATACCTGACTGATTTTTGCAAGGTGCAAAAAGAATTCATCAGAAAACAGTTTTTCAAAGAATAATAGACATCTGTAAGCAGAAAAATAAACCATCACCTAAACCTTATGCCTTATGAAATAATTAATTCAGAATATATCACAGATTTAAATATAAATGTAAAGCTAAAAGAAAAAGCTTTTAGAACCATGGCAGTGCCTGTGGCTCAGTGAGTAGGGGGCCGGCCCCATATACCGAGGGTGGTGGATTCAAACCCAACTCTGGCCAAACTGCAACAAAAAAATAGCTGGGCGTTGTGGCAGGCACCTGTAGTCCCAGCTACTTGGGAGGCTGAGGCAAGAGAATTGCCTAAGCCCAAGAGTTAGAGGTTGCTATGAGCTGTGACACCACACACCACAGCACTTACTGAGGGCGACAAAGTGAGACTCTGTCTCTAAAAAAAAAAAAGCTTTTAGAACTAAACATAGGAAAAAATCTCTGTGAACGAAGACCAGATAAAGAGTTAAGACACGATACCTAATGCATAGCCCATAAAAGAAAAAATTGTCAAGTTGAACTCTACCGAGATTAAAAACTTTTGCCCTGTAAAAGATCCTGTTAAGACGGATGAAGATAAGATAAACTATTGGATAAAATATTTGCAAATTGTATACCAGCAGTCTTTACTTTGTGTTATTATGTGGGACTGTAAAAATGATTTTGCAAGCTGAAACTATGTGACGCAATCTTAATATAATCAAGAGGAAAATTATGATTGTTCTGTGACCTTTAAAATTTTTTACTAAACATTAAACTATATTGCTTTGGTTATAAATATATATAGAAATTAAAAAGTAGCAATATTTATTTCATACAGTGTAACTTAAAAAATTAGAAACATCGAGGATTAAATTTTGTTTTTCCTGTAAAAAACCTTTTCGCTGTTGTTTGAACAGAGTTGCCTAGCTTCTCATTATATAACTTATGACATGGAATAAGCATCTTTTTAATGTCTTGGAGAATTATCATACTCTTTTTTAAGTATGGATCAACTTCCAGCATTTTATCCTTTGTGATTTTAATGTTGTAAAATTTCTAAGAGTTCTTGTAACGTGAAGGTTTTTTTGCCAATGTCACATCCATCTTTCTATCATTTTCCTAATTTGTGTCCATAAATTTGCCTTTGCTCAGTTCCTCTGATTGCTTATCTAGAGTTTATCAAACATCAGTAGTGTAAGGATTCCCATGGTCAGCTATTTCTTCTATAGCTCTGTGTACATTCAGGTTGAATTTCATTGCCAAAGTTACCACTTTTTGCTTCTTTGCTGTACTTTCATCTTTGCTGATCAGTTCTCGCTTTTGATTATCCATTTTTGTGAAATGTTACATGGTTTTATCATTGGGAGATGAGGAGGCCATATTACTATATATACTTTGCATCTTTATATAACGGAATGTCACGGTATGCACAGTGACCAATCTCTGATAGACTTTGAAAGAAGTGATGTGATCAGTCAGTGATCGTGATGGACATTGTTATTTATATAGTGATTTGGGGACTAAGAGCTAGCAGAAAAGTTGGTACTTTATGCAGTTACTCACATTTAACATAGCGTGGTAACGGAAATTTCAGTCATGTTTGAAGACTGGTGTTATTTAAACCATGGCATTTGGAATTGGTATATATCAGATCCATGCAAAGCAAGGACTGACTGTATCTGACAAAGGACTTTTATCTAGAATACATAAAGAATTCTCAAAACTCAACAGTAAAAACCAACAACGTATTTAGTCAGTGGTCAAAGGATAGACATTTCACTAAAGAGGATATGTGAATGGCAAATAAGCAAATGAAAAGATGTTTGAGGGCGGTGCCTGTGGCTCAAAGAAGTAGGGCACCGGCCCCATATGCTGGAGGTGGCTGGTTCAAACCCAGCCCCGACCAAAAAGAAAACTGCAAAAAAAAAAAAAAAAAAAAAAAGAAAAGGTATTTGATTTCATTAGCTGTTAGAGAAATACAAGTTGTATGTATTAGAGTGTCTAAAAATGGTGATATACTAAATACTGGTGAGAATACGAAGAAACTGGGTCTTTTATACATTGGTAGTAGTAATGTAAAATGGTATGGCCACTCTGTAAAATAGTTGGCAATTCGTTAAAAAACACAACATATCCTTATCATATAACCCAGCAATTGCACTCTTGGGCATTAATCCCAGAAAAATACTATCTTAAGTTTAAACAAAAACCTATATGCAATTGTTCATAGCAGTTTTATTCATAATAGCTAAAACCCAGAAACAACTCAGATATTCTTCAAAGGTGAACAGTTTAACAAACTATACATCTAAATGATGGAAGACTTATTGATGTATACAATAACTTGGATTGATCTCGAGGGCATTATGCTTAGTGAAAAAAGTCAGTCTTAAAAAGTTATGTAACATTCTTCAAATGCCAGAATTATAGAAATGGAGAACAAATTAGTGGTTGCCATGGCGTAGGGTTGGGAGAGAATACGGTGGGAGGATGAGGTGGATCTATAAAGGGGTATCACAACAGTAGTACCAAATTATTTAGTAGTGGTGGGACAGTTCTACAGCTGAATTGTTCTAATGGTTACATAAATTTGTATCTTGGATAAAATTTTATAGAAAGATACAATTTTCATACATTTTATGTAAACAAATGAGTATATGTAAAATCTGTTGAAATTTGAATAAGGCCTATCATTTAGTTAACACTATTGTACTTATGTCCTTTTTTTGTTTTTGGTATATAAAAAAATATATATAGAGAGAGTCTCACTCTTGCCCTCGGTAGAATGCCGTGGCGTCACAACTCACAGCAACCTCAAACTCTTGGGCTCAAGTGATTCTCTTGCCCCAGCCTCACAAGTAGCTGGGACTACAGAAGAAAATTATAAAAATTCTAATACATATAACTTGTATTTCTCTAACAGCTAATGAAATCAAATACCTTTTCTTTTTTTTTTTTTTTTTTTTGCAGTTTTCTTTTTGGTCGGGGCTGGGTTTGAACCAGCCACCTCCAGCATATGGGGCCAGTGCCCTACTCCTTTGAGCCACAGGCACCGCCCTCAAACATCTTTTCATTTGCTTATTTGCCATTCGCATATCCTCTTTAGTGAAATGTCTATCCTTTGACCACTGACTAAATATGTTGTTGGTTTTTACTGGCCATAATGCCCGGCTATTTTTTGTTGCAGTTGCCACTGCCGTTTTAGCTGGCTGGGGCTGGGTTCGAACCCACAACCCTTGGTATAGGGGGCTGGCGCCCTACCCACTGAGCCACAGACGCCGCCTGGTATATAAAAATGTTAACATTGAGGGACGCTGAAGGAAGGGTACATTATACCTTCTGTACTGTTTTTATAATTTTCTGGGAGATTATAATTATTTCAAAATAAAATTATTATTTCTTTTAAAGGCCTTCTTGAGAGCCAGTTATACGTCATTTCTGTGAAGCAGATGTCCCTAGTTTCTTATTGTGCTTACTTGCCTGTCCTTTCACAGCTTAGAAAGTGACTCAGCCCTCTCAGACCTTTTCACCTGCTGTGGCACTCAGTCTGAGTCCTCTATCTGGGTGCAGGGAGAGCAATTGTTGTTTTAGCCCAAAGAATCAGAACGTGGTGTCCTATAGATGTGATTACTCTGCTAAGAGCTTGGTCTTTCTAAAGAGACTTTTTGGTTGGAGTGCTTTGTGGAGTGCTTATAACTGGAGCGAAAAACCCGTAGGTAATAGATGAGCAATTTAAAGCTGACAGCTGCTCATCATTCTGCTTTTTATAAATATCTGTGCCTTTTAATTTTTCTTGGAAGACAGATACACAAACCACTGTGACTTTTCAGACTCTCTTTATAAGAACTACCTTCTACAATTGGGAAGAAAACATGGAGTGCCCATGTATAAAATATTTAATTAAAGTCTTTTATTCACCTCTAACAGAACTTCATTTTAAAAATCTTTGTATGTGTGTGGTGGGGAGGGGTTGAGGGAAAATTGTTTGAGATTTGAGTGTAGTAGTACATACAGCAATTTAACCATTTCAAACAGTTGGACAAATTGTACACCTGCAGTTAGATTAACAATAATGACAGTGATTTAATTTTCATCAGCAAATTACTCCAACTCTAACAGCTCTTTCCCACAGTTTTCTACATTCAAGTTGCCCTAAAATGTTGTTGGTTGGGTAGGCCAAGATATTCTGTGATTGTGAAAGGTAGGAAACCGGGGTATGGATTATTTTACCTTAGAGCTCAGCTGTTCCATCTGAGGTTAGGGTTTGAAGATGAGCTTTCTTGGCTTTCCCTAACCTCAGTGATTGCAATAAGATGTTCCATTCTTCCTTCTTAACACTGGAAGTTAGACTTGCAAGTGAAATCTGGAAAATCTTGAGTGTGTTTATGGAACAAAGGCCTATATGGTTAGATTCTGAGAGCTCTATTCTTTGAACGTCTTAGAAAGTATCAGGATTTTTGATAGTGCATGTTAAAGAAGATTTGGAATCTTGGAGCAACAATTTTTTCAGGATGGACATCCGTGGTAGACTACAGATTTCTTGGGGAGACGTTGCCAATTAACTTAATTAATCATCTCTTTGCTTCCTTCCTTAGGCAAGGCAGGCTGAGGTGAAGCGGCTCTTCCGCCCCATTGAGGAGCTAAAGAAAGACTTTGATGAGTTGAATGTTGTCATTGAGACTGACATGCAGATCATGGTACGGCTGATCAACAAGTTCAATAGTTCCAGCTCCAGCTTGGAAGAGAAGATTGCTGCACTCTTTGATCTCGAGTATTATGTCCATCAGGTACTGTATTTCTTTGTCTTGAACTCTGACTTTTAACTAATAGCTGCCAAAATAAATGCTCTTGCTCTAAATCCTAAGATAATAGTATCAGAATCTTCACTTCTTTCCCAGGGCATAGAGTATTTTTAATCTAGATCTTATTGTTTATCATAGTAAGATACATTCTTTTTTTTTTTTTGAGAGAGAGTCTCACCTTCTCACTCTTGGTAGAGTGCCATGGCATCATAGCTCACAGCAACCTCAGACTCAAGTAATTCTCTTGTCTCAGCCTCCAAAGTAGCTGGGACTGTTGGCGCCTGCCACAACGCTGGGGTCTCACCCTAGCTCAGGCTGGTCTCGAAACTCGTGAGCTCAGGTAATCCACCTGCCTCAGCCTCCCAGAGTACTGGGATTACAGGCGTGAGCTACCATACTCAGCCAGTAAGATATATTCTTAGAGGCCAGAGCCAACCTGTTTTCATGTGGAGTGTTACCTTCATGTTTTCAACATAGGAATACAGCAGAGGTAAAATAGACATAGTTCTTGTCCCATGTAACCTATAGTCTGGAAGGGGAAGCAGTTAAATAATGAACAACTGAACAAATAAATGATTAAATGGTAAAACAACTTAAGATGATGATAGGGGCTCACCGAAAGGGAGTATATAATAGGGCGATATAGAACTTAGTCAGGGGCAATAAGGAAGGCGTCTTAGAGGATATGACATTTAGGGTGAGCATTAAAGGATGATTAGCAGTTGGTTAGGTGAAGAGGGGAGACTATCACCTCCTACAGGGAAGGGCAAACTATCACTTGTAATCCAAATCTGGCCTGATGCTTCCTTTTGTAAATAAAGTTTTATTGGAACACAATGACTCCTGTTTGTTTATGGATTGTTTTATAGCCATTTTCATGGCAGAGTTGAGTGGTTGTGACAGAGACCATATGGCTCACAAAGTCAAAAATGTTTACAATTAGACCCATTAGGAAAAGTTTGCCAGTCCTTAGATTAGAGCATTTCAGATAGAGGAAACCCCATGTGAAAGCTTTGGTGGCAGAGTAAGCTTGGTGACATTGAGGGCCTAGAAAAGATTGGAGTGACTGGAGCACAGTGGCCAAGGGAGGAATATCATAGATAATGCAGGAAGGGTAGTGAGTCATGGAGGTGAGGTTGGGAAGATCATGTTTGCTATGGTTTTAGCCTTGATCCTAAGAACAATGGGAGACTTTGAAGCAGAGAAGTAACTGATTAGACTTATAATAGCTAATGTTTATTATTATATATCAGACATACCTCAGGTGCTCTGTATATGTTAATTGATTAACTTCCATAGGTACCCCCTGAGTAGGCATCACCATTAATTCCAGTTTATAACCGAAGAAAATACGAGGTTATGTAATTGCTAAAGATCGCCCAACCTAGTGAATGGTAGATCTGGGATTTGCAACAAAGTCCTTTTGACCCAAAACTTTGTGCTCTTAAACTTTTGACCACTTTGCTTCTCAAAGGAAACTGATACCTTTTGAATGTAGCTCAAAAGCGCATAGCTGGATCTAAGGGGAAGGAGCCAAGAGAAGCCATTCGTTTATTCAATAGATAAATTTAGTGAGTACCTGTTAAGTCCCATGCACTGTTCCAGACATTTGAGATATATCTGTGAACAAAATTGGAGCTTGCTTTCTAGCAGTGGTAAAGGATGAACATAACAAATCTGTAAATTAATATATAATATATTTGAAGATGACAAATATTATGGAAAAATAAAAGGTAGATCAGGGTAGAGATGGTTAGTGTTGAGGAGTGTTTCAGGCGGGAGAAACAGCAAGTATAAAAGCCCTGAGGTGGCGCATACCTAGTGTTTGAGGAACTGCAGGAGGTCAGTGTGCCCGAAACTGAGAGAGCATTAGAGGAGAAGCAGATGAAGCTCAGAGAGATAATGGAAGAAAGAACATAGAGGCACTTGTGGGCCATAGAAAAGAGTAAACTTGGAAATTATTGGAAGATGTTGAGCAAAAGAATGACATGATCTGACTTAACTTTAAAAGAATCTTTTCAGCTGCTGTGTTGAGAATTAGACTGCAGGTGGGAGAATGGATAGACGCAGAGCCAGGTAGGATGCTCTCATGGTAATCCAGACTGAGGACAGTGGTGGCCCAGGTGGCTGTGTAGTCATAATCAAAGGCTTGTTTGAGAGCCTTATCAAGGCATAGATGTTGGTGTCCTCCCATGCACGCCAGTGTCCTTGTTCTCTATAAACTAACCTAAAAGACTTTGTTTCTTTCTTTAGGATTTTGCTAGCTTCTGTGGTGAAAAAGGATAAGTGTGCAGTGTATCTGCAGGAATTATGGGGCAGCTTCTTCATCTTTCTTTTCTCATAACTCTTTATCAGACCTCAAATAGCAAGACTATGATGCTCTGAGAGAAAAAAATGAACTGGGTTCTTGTTCCTCTTTCTAGTTTTGTTCTCCAGAGTAAAAAACAAAAACTCCAACTTTGGCTCAGTGGCTGTGGCGCAACGGGCTAAGGCACTAGCCATGTACACCTGAGCTGGCGGGTTCGAATCCAGCCCAGGCCCGCTGAACAACAATGACGGCTGCAACCAAAAAATGGCCGGGTGCCTGTAGTCCCAGCTACTTGGAAGGCAGAGACAAGAGACTCGCTTGAGCCCAGGAATTGAGGGTTGCTGTGAGCTGTGATGCCACAGCACTCTATCTAGGGTGACATCTTGAGGCTCTGTCTCAAAAAAAAAAAAAGAAAAAAAAAAAACTCCAACTTTTCCATTAAAGATAGTTAAAGGATTAAGGCTCCCAGGGGTCATTGGCCAACTCAGTCCTGCTGTGATGTTGACAGCTTTTATCTTTTAACAAACTTGGATGGATCTTTAGATATCAAGGTTCTATAGGCTCTTACTTTAGTTGCTCATGAAATATCAGTATGACTGGACAGCTTATCAAACCTGGAAGGTAGTGAGTACACAGAAGGCTTGGGTTAGCAGTGCCCCAAGAAAGTTTTCTTTTTCTCTTGCAGGTCTTCTGGTCCCCTTGGCAGTGTAACACCTAGGGTGACAACCATTTGCTTCACAGCTCCCTGGATGTGGGGTAAACAATTTCTTGCACATCAGCAGACTCAATCTGAGGTCATCTCAGCAGCCATTCTCTGGGTAGAAGCCAAACTTGTCTGTTGGCAGCAGGTCATAAATATTCTGAATCATTGGTGTTTTCTTTTCCCTTCATTTTCTTTCTAGCACTCTCTGATAGATATATTGGTCTTTTTATTGGAAGAGTAAGGTTCTTGGTTTGGGGTGGTCCATCAGACTGCCGTGCAGCAATGTTAAGCTGTGATTTCACTGGCATAATAAATAAGATAAAACTCAGCTGGGAGTTGCAGTTGTGATGAGGGATTTGGGTGATATAGTGCTAGTTTCAAGGAAGAGAAGACTTTTCTAGCCAGGACCTTCCCCAGTCACCTCCCATTGCAGACTCACTGAATGGAGTTTTGAACCATAGGCTTCAAGGACCTAAACTGGGTCTGCCCAAGGACTCCTCACAGCTATATTTGAAATTATTAATAGGATATATGAAAGCCAAAACCATGTGAGTGGAAAACAATTTGTAAGGAGCAGCCTCTGTACCCTCACCTACCCTGGGCCCATGTATTTGTCTTTCTTGACATGACTCCTCAGTTAGGTACCATTTCTCCCTTTCTCTCCTTCCTGTTCATCTCGGTGCTTTGCTTTTTCCTTTCCTCCTGAGTGTTAGCAGAGCTCCCTTCAGTTACTTTCCCAATACCCGCCTTCTACTGCTGTCTGCCCATCCCACCCCACCCTGAGGGCATGTTGAGAAAAGTTCTGGCCCCAGACTTAGATGGGAGCTGTGGACCTGGGCTCTGGTCATGCCTTCTCTTGCGTGTCACTGGGGAGGGCCCAGATTTGATGTGCACTGGGCAGAATGACTCTTTTCTTCCTCACTGTTAGTGAAATTTAAAAAATGAGAAAACATCTTGAAAAGGTTGAAGTGCTTACATAAATGTCAGCATTTATATCACACTGAATTACCGTTGTAGTAATACAGATAAACTGAATCTAGAACAGAACCTCTGTGACTCTGGGCTGTGTTGCTTTGGGGCTGACAGAATGTCAGCCACTCTGCTAGGAATTCGTACTACTTTGGTTAGTGGCCATTCCAGGCATCCAAGGACAGGATTCTGAGCCCATGGTTTTGCATTCAGAATGTCTAGAAGGACCACAGGATGGTGGTGAATGCTTATTTTAAAATCAGAGCATGTAAGCAAGGAAGGTGCTGATGTCAACAGAGCACCCAATGATGGGTCTCCCTAGTTATCTGGGCTCTGATTCAATAATCATTCCTGTTCATAAGGAGCAGAAAAATTCCCACCATTGCCTGGGGCTGCATGGCAGAGCAGATTTCTTGCTTACTTCACAATCTGGTTTGGCTATTATTTCAGGTCTGTGGTACCAGGGGCCCTTCTATTTTGTGGTCACAGACACCTTAGATTGCCTTTTTCATTCACTGTGGAGTTTTATTTTAGGATTATTTTTTCTGTTCAAATTCATATTCATTTCAACAATTATTTATTGAGCACCTAACCATATGCTCAGTATTATTCTAGTCGTTGGTGCTGCAACAGTGGACAGATAGTCAAGGAACTCTTGCCCTCATGGATTTTCCTTTGCTTTTTTTTCAGAGACAGTGTCTTACTTTATCGCCCTCAGTAGAGTGCTATAGTGTCACAGCTTACAGCAACCTCCCAATTCCTGGGCTTAGGCGATTCTCTTGCCTCAGCCTCCCAAGTAGCTGGGACTACAGGCACCTGCCATAATGCCCAGCTATTTTTTTTGTTGCAGTTTGGCTGGGGCTGGGTTCAAACCTACCACCCTTGGAACATATGGCCGGTGCCCTACCCACTGAGCTACAGGCGCCACCCAGTCCTCATGAATTTTCTATCAGAATGTATATGAATGATCTTTCAAGTGGTAAAAACAGGTTAGGCCCACCCAGAAACATTGGCAGATTCAAATACTGTTCTTGACACTCAGTTTGTCTGTCAGAGCCCTCTTCCAGTGTAGAGTTAAGGACACAGTCAGGTAGGAAATCGCTCTGTGCACCTGGAGGAGAAAGGTGGGCAGCAGTCATATTGTTGTTGGGCTTTAATTCCCTGAGTTTTCCAGATGATTTATAGAGTGAGTTTAGCATGTGGGCAAGAGGCAGCCTTTGTAGCAACAAAGATACTTTCGACCTACTAACATGGGGAAAACAGGATCCAATGACCTTTCTCAGGAAGTTGAAATGTTTGGTCCCGGATACTAATGAAGCTTGAGGAATGAGATCCCCTGTAAAATGAAGGGGAGAGAGAGAGTTTGGACTTGGGGATTTAAATGATAGCCTAGACTAATGCTATCTGATAGAACTTTATGTAATGATAAAAATGTTCTGCACTGTCTAATATGTACCTGCTAGGCAATAGCACAGCCTAGATGAAAGCTTTTGGAAGAGTGATTTTCATGCAGATATTATCATGAATGTCCTTAGATGCAATCAATCTTAGATGGAAGAGAAGGATACTATTGTTATTTCTCTCCTAACATTCTTGTAGCCCTATCCCCCATTTCTCAACGACAGGCGTCCTTTTATAGTCCCTGGCTTCTAATTAAAAATCAGCTTAAAAAAAATGTTTGTTCCCTCCATTGCCATTGGGGTCCCCATTGGGGTTGGACATCAGCAGGAAGCATGGCACCATTTAGTGGTGCTGATGATGCCAGATTCTTTGTGTTAACAGCTTGTACATTAGGAGTAAGCTTTGTGACTCATTACGATATTAGAATTTTCCAGGACATGTTTGGCATAAGCAATAGCTAGGTGCCATTTCCACTGATTCCCACGCAGGTGCTCATAAATCATATTAGATAAATTAGGAGTTCTCAAATTTAAGATTATTTAACAATTTAACTTGTTTTTGCAAACTGTTTCTTAGTCAGAAAGGCTAGTATCGCTTTTTACTTGGCTTTTACATTTGGCTTTGGATAGTTACCAAAAGAAAGGCTATAAGAGAAACTTTTTTTCCTTGATGGCTGTGCTGCACTAAAAAGTGCCTTTGTTGCAGATGGACAATGCACAGGACCTGCTTTCCTTTGGTGGCCTTCAAGTGGTGATCAATGGGCTGAACAGCACAGAGCCCCTGGTGAAGGAGTATGCTGCATTTGTGCTGGGGGCTGCCTTTTCCAGGTGAGCAGTGTGGATAGATGTCCCATTGGCCAGGATTGTTTGGCTTAATCGGCTTAGAAGAAGGTTATAGTTGAATTTGTGCACATCTCTACCCACATTTCAGTATAATCTCAATGAAACTAGAGTGAGAATTTGACTCTGCCCAAATAGATAGGAATTTTTGCCCATGTTGTCACCATCTCTGATTCCTCCCCCTGATGTGTGGACATTTAATAACATATTTTAGGTCACATTCTCTGTTTTATTCAAGGCTAAAAAAAAGTTACACTAATGATAGCTAGTGGGGAGGGGAATAAACTTTTAAGAGTTGATCGTTTTGGCAATAAAGCTACATCTGGTGATGAGTAAGTGATGAACCTGATCAAGGAGAGTCTTTTGGGGAGAATGTGCCTTCCTCTGGTTGTCTGGAACCAAACTATATGCAGTCAGATTATCATACTCTCTGGGTTGGGAGTTCTTCAGAATTTCAGTTAATCTGGCTTATGATAGAAAACTGATCAGGGCGGAGGAGTGAGGAAGTAGCATCTTGAAAGAGTGGCTGCAGATCATTCTACTCACCCTAAAAAGGTCAAGATGTCTTCGTGGGAGCTATCGTTCCTCTAATTTTTGAAAATCTGCTGTTAGGACCATTTATACTTCTAAACAGGAACAAATATTCTGATTCTTGCAAAAAGGGTGGGGATGGTAGTTATTAATGGGGTGCCTTACTTTAGGGGTCCTGATGTTAGAGTAGAAAGACCAAATGTATTTACCATTGTAGATTTTGTTTTGAAAACATTTCCTTTGCCCTTTTTCATATTTATCTTTTAAATCAGAATCTCAGTCTGATGCCCTCTCACTCTGATAGGATTCAGCATCTTTTCTTAGTAAATTAAGGGATAGAGCTGAGAAGGCTAAATGAGTTGTTCTTTGAAGAGAGGTTAAGAGTGCTGCAGACCTTGGTTTCCTTTATCACCACTCTGCCTTGATCTTCAAGCCCCTATTCCCTGTGGTTTTGTTATTAATTGTCAAGGCTTTGACTGCTTAAGGCAATTCCACTCCCTTTGCTCTCACATCCCAGAGCCAGCTTTTCCCAAGAAGCCCAGGGAAATCTGTATAGCCGCTGGAAAGGTGGAGAACCTATGAGTTTGTCATTGGGTAGCTATGGTTTCAGTCCTAGAGAAGACCAAAGCTTTAGCTTCATAAGGCTTTAGAGGCTTGAGAACTTCCCAAGGCTCACTTGTTGGTTCTCAAGCCAGAAAAGAACTAAATCAAAAATTGTTAACCTCTACCTCCAGACCATTTTTTGAAATCTCTATCTTACTCCCCAGTATTTTCTTTCTGTATTTAGTATGAACAGATTATCCTACATATCCCTTGCCATTGCTTCTGGAAATAACTTTTCTTAAGATAAAGTATGTAGCATCTTCATGCCATACCCTAGTTAAAGGGGATAAGTAAATGACTTGAGCCACATTAATTGGGCCTGCTTAGCAAACTGTAACTCACCCAGAGGCTGTGCCAATATGTGGTGTTATTAAGACTTTTTGTGATTATTTTAGCTTAAGACCATATTAACACTTATGCAGCATCACTCAAATTTAAATAGAGAAAAATAGAAAATATTGTAATTTAGTGTATGGGTGGCAAGCAAACTGCTGTATTCAAAATGCTGTAGTTGAGTTTTTGATGGCTCACTGGAGGGCTATTACAGTGACAGTGTGGTATGGTGCCAGAGCTTTTGGAAGCCAACAGCAGGCTCCCAAACACTATGAAAATGTCAACGTTTTATGCAAAGGAGTACTTGATGCAAGGTAAGAATATTTCTATGTAAAGAGGCAGTGCTTTAGCCTGATAGTCATTATTTACTCTTTTTTTGTCTTTGAATAGAAGATTTTTATTTTTTAAATTCTCTCTTTCATGAGTCCTAAGCTTTTTCTCCTGTCTCCCGTTGAAACCAAGAGCTTGAGGCTACTAGGGAATGGAAACTATCTCCAAGACAGCTGTCAGTTTCAGTGTTCTGTATCAGAATTTGAGCTTTCTATTATATTTGGCTTTAGAATTTCTCTTAATTTTTGGCAGGGCTTCTACATAAAGAATATGACATTATTATTATTTTAATATTTTTTTAGATGAATAGAAAGGTACGTACAATTAGGTTATGTTGTTTGCGTTTGTTAGGTAAAGTCCAAGTTACAGTTGGGGAATACGACATTATTCATTTCTCCTGCAGTTACACAAAGCAGTGGCCCTACAGTTTCTTGCCTGCTAAATCGAACATTTAAAGGAAATATTTAAATATTTAACCCAGCATCTTCAGATATTTTGAACTAAGAGTCTTTCTTGGGAAATATAAAGTGTTTTTGGATAGATACAAATAAATCCCAATTCTATTTTGCTTTGTTTTGTTACTTACTATTTAAATTTTAATTAAAAGAATAATATATTCATACTGAAAGAAAAATCAAACAAAATAAAAGTACAGAAAATTTTAAAAGGCTTCTTGGCTCTTAGTGGCTTCCTTCCTCACACCAATCTTTGATGATTTCAGTTTTTGTTTTAAACCATTTATGTTCTGAGCAACCATATGAAATTTGCCCTTTATATTGTGCTGTGCATCCCATAGACTTGGATGCCAGTTCCCATGTTCAAGAAGCTTCCAGTTTTGTTAGGGGAATAGATTAGAGAACTGGCTTGTAGTACAGAAGTAGATGTATCAAAGAATCCATTTAGAAGTACAGACAAATGCTGATAAAATTGAAAATAAAGGAAAGAACTTTGTGGGCTGGGGTTATGCAGGGAAGAAATTAAGAAAGAAGTAATTAATAAAGAAAAAAATCTGAAGGCAGCCACATAGAAGATGTAGAGGAGGCAGGGGCAAGTTCATTAAGCAAAGTGATACCTCCCTTTTCAGAATGAAGTCTTAGTTTCTTTTGTTTTTGTTTTTTTGAGACAGAATTTTACTTTGTTGCCCTTGGCAGAGTGCTGTGGCATCATAGCTTACAGAAACCGCAAACTCTTAGGCTCAAGCAGTCCTCTTGCCTCAGTCTCCCAAGTAGCTGGGACTATAGGTGCCCACCACAATGCCCAGCTATTTTTAGAGACAGGGGGTTCACGGTTGCGCAGTCTGGTCTCAAACTTCTGAGCTCAAGCAATCCACCCATTTTGGCCCGTTGCAGTACTTAGAGTAGCTGGTCAGGCTTAGAGTTCAGTTTTCATTTGTTGTTAATTGCCTAGGCTAGTCTTGGTTAATATACTAATAAATTTATTAGATAAAAATGGTTTGAGCTAGCCAGGCCTTGTGGTGGGCACCTGTAGTCCCAGCTACTTGGGAGGCTAAGACAAGAGAATCACTTAAGCCCAAGAGTTTGAGGTTGCTGTGAGCTGTGACGCCACGGCACTCTACCCAGGGCGAAAGCTTAAGACTCTGTCTCAAAAAAAAAAAAAACCCAAAAAACAAAAAAGGTTTGAGCACCTTCCCTGTCACTGTGAGGGTGTGGAAAAATTAGCTACTAGAGACAAAAACGTCAGACTAGTCTTAGGGTTGGTCACATTTGAACTTTTATTCAGATGCTGGCATCTCCAATGTCTGACCTCATCCTAATTTCTAACCTTCAGTTTTCTGGGCCTTCAGCCAGTGGAGCTACATACTCATTTCCATGGCCTTAGATTTTAAAGGGTCAAGGTGCAGTATCTGAATCATCCACTGTTATATCATTAATAATAAAAACAGCAGTCTCAACTCAGCCTTCATATGTTATCTGAAAAATAATTCATTTCCTAGGCATCAGTTTTTCCTTTGTCTTTTCATTTATTCATTTAGTAATTATTAATATTTCCTGAGCACCTACTCCTATGCTGTTTGTACTAGGGAGATAGCAAAATTAAGAGAGAAAAGGGACTGGGCATGATGGCTCATGACTGCAATCCTAGCACTTTGAGAGACTAAGGCAAGAGGATTGCTTGAGACCAGGAGTTCAGGACCAGCCTGGACAAATTAGAGAGACCTAGTCTCTTCAAAAAATTTAAAAATTAGCCAGTTGTGGTGGCGTGTGCCTATAGTCCCAGCTACTTGGAAGGCTGAGGAAGGACTATCAGTTGAGCCCAGGAGTTCAGGGCTGCAATGAGTTACAATCATGTTATTATTACACTCTAGCTTGAGCAACAGAGTGAGACCCATCTTCTCAAAAAGAAAAAGAAAAAAAAAAAGGGATCCTATTCCCCAGTACTGTCTAGTAAGGAATATTAACAGTAAACAGGTAATCAAACAAATACATAACTGTAAATTGAGAAGAATACTGTGAAGAATCAAGAGGAATTTTTTAAAATTCAAAAGATCCAAGAGAGATCTTGGAAGTTTTATCAAAACGAATATATATTTAGTTGTAAGTAATAGAATAATGATTAACACCGGTTTTAGAAAATAAACAATTACCTCTTACAAGAAAAGTCTGGAAGTAGATGGTTCCAGAATGACTGTAGTGGCTATACTATACCATAAAGGACCCAGGCTTTCCTCTCTGCTATCCTCCTCCGCATGTGGGCTTTTTTTCTTGCACTTCTCACCTCAATGATCAGGTCAGAGATAGCTGCTGCAGCTCTAAAACAACTGTAGTCAGGGCAGGAAGAAGTAGGTGAGGTCTCCTTACTATCTTTTCTTTTTTTTTTTTTGTAAGTATGAAATCCTTCCCAGAAGCTTCCTAGCAAACATCTCTTTGTCTCATTGGTCAGACTGGATCACATCCACAACAGGGAATGTGATTACCATGGTTGGCTTAGACTATTCATGATTCATTTCCTAGCATCGGGAGGGGAACCTGCTGCCTGAGTATGTTGCTGACCTCACAATATTGAAGTTTCTTAAAGTAGATGACGGTGGTGGTTTAGTAGACAAGAGTAGTAGAAATATAAATGCACAGGACTTGTTCACCAAGTTAAGAAGGGAGAAACAAAACTCAAATATCCTCAAATGTTTGGGTAAACTACATTAATCAAAGTGCCAAGAACAGATAAAAATGCTTTGTGGGAGGAAAAATTTAGAGACAGTAATGAGCTCTACTTTCTTCTCCTTGAGTCTGAGGTACAATCAGGTGCTCTGGTAGAAACTTAGGATGAGAACAAGGAAAAGGTCAGACTTAAATGTAGACACTGGAATCATCCACAACAAGGCTGGATTTGAAACCACAGGAATAGATAGAACCGTTAGGGGAGGAAATGAAAAAAGAGAAGTGAAACAAGGTTGAAAAGTCTTGGTGAATGAATTTAATTAGAGGATAGTAAGAAGTTGATGTTGTTGTAAAAAGAGAAAGAGGGATTGATTAATTACAGACATCCCTAGCCTGGGGACTATAATGACATGACAGCCAAGAAGAAAAGTTTCCAAGGGAAAGTAGCAGCTAACATTGTTGACCAATCAAGAGATGTCAGTGAGGCCAGTACTCTTGAAAAATTTCTGAGGTGGTAGGGATCGTTGGAATAGGGGTTTTGAATACATTAATATAATACTCATATGCACTCATTTGTATTCCTTTTTTATTTGCAGTTTTTTTGGGGGTTTTTTGGCCATGGCTGGGTTTGAACCCTCCACCTCTGGTATATGGTACTGGTGCCCTACTCCTTTGAGTCACAGGCGCCACCCCATTTGTATTCCTTTTTGACTATTCTTTTAAAACATTTAGAAATAAAGGGAGGGAAAATATAGGTTGATAAATGGAAGGTGTTGAAAAAGTTGATGGACAGGATCAGTGGATGGGTCCTGAGTAAATCTTTGGGCTAAGGGGAAGAAGCCTAGAGAGTAAGAAAAGAGTAAAGAACAGTGACAGGGGAAAACAGGATGACAAGCAGAGGCTGGAGGTCACAATAAGAACAAAAAGAATGTTCAATATTACATGTTAAATAATGTTCAATACTACATGTTCAATAATGTTCAAAGAATGTTCAATAGTACAATAGACATGAAGATGTGAAGATATAATAGAGATGGTCAGAGAATGTGAGATATTGGAAAAAATAGGAAATGAGTTTCCAGATACCTAGTCAATGACAGAAGTAAAAATGAAGACCAATGGAATTATGAATGCCAGTCCCCAGTAAACTCAGAAAAGCCATCAGGAAAGATAGGGGAGAAGATGCAGAGGGGCACTGAAATTTATTGAGAGCAGCAGGAAAGAAACCCTGAAAACTGAAGGCCAGCAGATGGAGACGGGACATGGTGATACAAAACTGACCAAATGGTTAAAAATTAACTGGTAAAATCTTAGTGAGAAGAGCACAAGTGAGGAAACTAGAGAGCCAACCAAGCATGAGGTGAGAGGGTACAGGTTGTGGGGGAATGTTCATTTTATAAAGGGACATATATAACCCAAAATCTGTCAATGAAGTTCCAAGGAAGATGCCAAGAAAAAAGGATAGAACAGAATCCTGTTCCAAGGATCCACCATAATGAAATATAATCTCACCATGGCTGATGGCACGTGTACATTTCTTTTTGTACTGGGCTCTGTTCCACGGCATCCTGCAAACTGTGGATAGTTCAAACAAAAGCCCTGCATACATGAATGCTTATAAGCCTGTGTAATTGCATAATAATTCATACATGTGCGTATGAAAATGTGGGTTATTAAAGATGTATTTAGGACACCCAGAGTGACTGATGCAGGGACATGAGAACAGCAAAGCTCATGCTACTTGATGCAGGCACGCCAGTTTCTTGATAATTTAACTCCTGTTAGTTAAAAGGTAAAGGTTATGTACAGGGAGATTAAGAGGGAAAAAAATGCAGGCATCAGGGCCAGACACATTGGCTCGTGTCTGTAATCATATCACTCTGGGAGACCAAGACAGGCAGCTGTTTTTCTTTTCTTTTCTTTTCCTTTTTTTCTGCCTTACTCTGTCACCTTGGGTAGCGTGCCCTGGTATCAAAATTCAAAGCAAACTCAAACTCTTGTGCTCAAGTGATCCTCTTACCTCAGCCTCCTAAGTAGCAGGGACCATAGGTGCCCGCCATAGCACCTGGCTAATTTTTTCTAGTTTTAGTAGAAATGGGGTCTTGCTGTTCCTCAGGAGGGTCTCAAACTCTTGAGCTCAAGTGAGCCACCCACCTCAGCCTCCCAGAGTGCTAGGTTTATAGGCATGAGCCAAGCTGCTGGACTCCAGCAGCCGGTTTTCTGAGAAGTAAAACCAAAACATTACAGAAAGCTGCACTACCTCTGAACTTCATAAGGCCTTTCTAAGACTTCTTTACACAGAAACAGAAATGATTTGTCTGGGACTCCAGACATTCCTGGTAAGTCAGATTGCAGATAGACACAGGTGCCATTGTGAGATGAAATTGAGTCATAGAAAGGCCAATGAAGATAACCTACTTGAAGAAGGAGAAAGAAGATTTGAGGGAAAAAAAAAACATGAAAAGATAAAGCTGCTAAAAACATCAGCACCCTTATACCTGCATATCTTCTTATGCAAGAGCCTGACCTACCTTCTATGTGGGCAACAAGCAACAGAAAATGAGCTGTGTGGCCTGTAAGTAAGTGTGAATAATATTTAAAAGGAATAAATTTTACTTTACTGGTCATGTAACATTCAGTAGCCATGTCAATTGAATTTATGTGAGCTCTCTTTGATCTTGGAATAATTGCTTCATGTTTAACACCAGGGAAGAGATCTCTTCATCCACAGGAATGTAAGCATTTAACATTGCCTACTAAAGCAGTTAACCCAGGTAAACAAATAAATACTCTCATGAGGCAGTTAAGATTAACACCAAGAGAGCCATAATCGCATAAGTTTTTTTTTGTTGTTTGTTTGTTTGTTTATGACAGAGTCTCACTCTGTCACCCAGGATAGAGTGCCATGGTGTCATAGCTCACAGCAACTTGAGATCCTCTTACCTCAGTCTCCCAAGTAGTCTAGAGTGCTGCGTTGTCATAAACTCACAGAAACCTCAAACTTCTGGGCTCATGAGATCCTCTTGCCTCAGCCTCCCAAGTAGCTGGGACTACAGTTGCCTGCCACAAGCCTGGGTAGTTTTTCTATTTTTAGTAGAGATGGGGCCTCACTCTTGCTCATGCTGGTCTCAAACTCCTGAGCTCAAGCCATCCATGTGCCTCAGTCTCCCAGAGTGCTAAGATTACAAGTGTGAGTCACTGTGCCCAGCCCAGTAGTATAAGTATTTTAACAGTAGAGACAATAAGGAGGATAAAGGTTTGTATTATAGAAAGAAAAGCAGTAAGAATTTTCATATAGTGAAAACTCATAAAGACACATCATGATGAGGGTGATGATGATGTTGACACCACCTTATTATTGACAAGTGCTTTAAAACCATTTTCATAAAATGTGTATTATTTGTTACGCAGATTTATGAAATACATAGAGCACCTATTAAACAGGTAAGCCCCATGGGCACACAGAGAGGAAATGGTAAATACTACACTTGAAAGTAGATTTTCTCACTCTAGATTCAGTGGTCTACCTAGTCTTCCTAAACACACACATCTGGACTGACTGAACAGTATTCTTCTTATGCACCCATAGAAAACTAAATGGAATGACCTCCAGATAACATCCTTAGCTCTGGAACTCCCATGATTCCAGGGTGCTCAACTATCCTTTGAATGCTTTCCTAACAAAGAGCAAACTTATCCATCACTGTGTGCACGTGCACATATCTGGTAGGTGTGTGCACATTTATACAGTAGGAGTGGTTAGGAAGGTACAGAGCCAATACTTAAGACATCTGTGGGAGGTAGATAGGCTGATATCTCCATGGGGGCCCCTAGTGCAGGCTAAAGCATGCAGGCAGGCCATCCCTGTGGCTCTTCCCAGATTACTAAAGAAAGAAGAGTGGAGCCTGGAGGCAGCCCTGTCAGGGGATCATCGACATGAGCATTCTAGCATGGGGGATCAGCAGAACAGGCAAGTTAAGACCTTTGGACTCTTGATCAGCAGTTTAGATTAGGGAACTTAAGATATCTGCCTGCAGGGACAAAACTTGCTTTCCCTTCCCATTTTCTAAATATACGTTGTCAGACCATTCCAGATATTCCTTTTTCCTATTTTTCAGATTACCCAACTATCCTAGGAGCTGAGCATTTCCTTTAATCCTATTTTTTGAGCATAATAAAAGACCCCTGAGAGATTAGGTCAGTGCTGCATTGCCTCAGTCTGCCACTCAGTGCATGAGACAACGCATACCTCTCCAGGCTTCTCAGTCTTTATGCTTTAAGTTGGTGTGAAGTCTCTTTTTTCCTTCGGTTCCCAGCCTAGGTCAGGGTCTCCCAGGAACACCAACAGAGATCAAGAGTAAAAAATGAGCTAGGCACATTGTCTCACAGCTATAATCACAGTGGCTCACAACTTTGGGAGGCAGAGGCAGGAGGATTGCTTGAGGCCAGAAATTTGAGGGTACAGTGAGCTATGATGATGCCATTGCACTCTAGCCTGAGTGACAGAGTGATACCTTGCTTATCTAAAAAAGAAGAGTTATTAAAGTCATTTGGCCCAGAATGGAAGGAAAAAAATGCCTCCAAATCTTAGAGTTTGTTTCTTAGGAAAACTGAGACTGCCATGCTTCCTGAAAAAAAATCCTAGCACACATAAAAAAGTCTTGTTAGAAAAAAAAAAATTCAAATCCAAATTTAATCAAAGTTCTAGATCTGTCTTCTGATTTAAAGGAAATATTGGGGATAGGGGATATGTTAATATAATGGAATTGTAATTAGCAAAGGCTAGACGGTGGGAAACTGTAGGAAAAATAAGCTACAAGAAGAAAGTAAAGAGGTGGAATGATCTATAAAGTTAAATATAATAAATAGGGGCGGCACCTGTGGCTCAGTGGGTAGGGCGCCCGCCCCATATACTAAGGGTGGCTGGTTCAAACCCAGCCCCGGCCAAACTGCAACAAAAAAATAGCCGGATGTTGTGGTGGGTGCCTGTAGTCCCAGCTACTCTGGAGGCTGAGGCAAGAGAATCGCCTAAGCCCAGGAGTTGGAGGTTGCTGTGAGCTGTGTGATGCCACAGTACTCTACCAAGGGCGATAAAGTGAGACTCTGTCTCTACAAAAAATAAAAATAAATAAATAATATATAATAAATAGCAACCGACTATAGTGTATTGGATCTTGACCAAAGCAACAATTAAGAGATAAACTGGGAACATTTAAACAATAACTCAACATTTGAGAATATTAAGGATGATACTGAAAGTTTTTAGTGTGAAATGGTAGTTTTTCAGAGAGCACTTTTACAACAATATGTTGAAACATTTATACTTACCTGGAGGAAGGTGTATTATTAATATATTTTTTTGAAACAGTCTCATGTTGTCGCCCTGGGTAGAGTGCCAGGGCATCATAGCTCACAGCAACCTCTACCTCCTGGGCTTAAGCGATTCTCTTGCCTCAGCCTCTGAAGTAGCTAGGACTACAGGTGCCCACCACAACACCTAGCTATTTTTATTTTTTGGTTGTAGTTGTCATTGTTGTTTGAGAGGCCCGGGCTGGATTCGAACCCACCAGCTCCTGTGTATGTGGCTGGCACCCTAGCCACTGAGCTACAGGTGCCAAGCCAAGGTGCATTATTTTTATTTTGGTACTTTCACTTTGGTAGAGTACCATAGTAGAATACCATTGGTAGAGTACCATAGTGCCATAGCTCACAGCAATCTTAAACTCTTGAGCTCAAGTGATCCTTTCAGCCTTGCAAGTAGCTGGGACTACAGGCACCTGCCACAATATCCACCTATATTTTTACACACGGGGTCTTGCTCTTGCTCAGGCAGGTTTCTGAGTTCAAGCAATCCATCTTCCTCAGCCTCCCAGAGTGTTAGGATTACAGGCATGAGCTATAACACCCAGCCTAGGAGGTGCTTTATACCTGGAGGAGTTAGATACGTTGCTGGAACTACAGATGAAATGGGACTGGCCATGATTTCATAATATTTAAAGGTAAGCGAAGGATCCATGAAGGATTATTATACCATTCTATCTGCTTCAGTATATAGAAGAAAATTTCCATGAGAAAAATTTTTTTTTAGAAAGCGTTCTAAATTGGCAGTATTTCCAAGTTATTGATAGAAGCATAAACAAATCCTCTTTGGAGGAACTTAAATCCAGGCTTCAAAGCACACCCACAAACAAAAAACTTCCAGTGATCATGAGCTCACAATCAAAATATCACAAAGCATGCAAATAATAAGATATATGAGTGAAAGGCCTCAGAAACAGAATAATCAGACCTTGAAAATTACAGGTAGCAAAACACTAAGGGTATAGAATATAAAGTAGTTATTTTAATATGTTTAAAGAAGTCATATTTTATCAAAAGTAGGGGGAGGGAAATAGACTACCAAAAGTGACAATGACCAGACAGGTTTGAAAAGACACAAATAGACCTTTTTTTTTTTTAGACAGAGTCTCCCTCCGTTGCCAAGGCTGGTCTCAAACCCCTGGGCTCAAGCAATGAGCCCATCTTAGTCTCCCAAGATGCTGGGATTACAAGTGTGAGCTACCAGATCTGGCTAGAACTTCTTTTTAAAATTTATTATTTTTAATTTTTTTTTATTTGAGACAGAGCCTTAAGCTGTCGCCCTGGGTAGTAGAGCGCGGTGGCATCATAGCTCACAGCAACCTCCAACTCCTGGGCTTAAGTGATTCTCTTGCCTCAGCCTCCCAAATAGCTGGGACTATAGGCACCCACCGCATAGCCTGCCCATTTTTTGGTTATAGTTATCATCGTTGCTTGGCAGGCCTAGGCTGGATTCGAACCCACCAGCTCTGGTGTATGTGGCTGGTATTTTAGCCACTTGAGCTACAGGTGCCGAGCCTATTTTTAATTTTTTAATTGGCCAATAAAATTGTATGCATCATGTGCAGCATGATGTTTGACGTATGTATACATTATGTAGTGACTGAATTGAACCAGTTAACATATGCTGTATCTCAGGTGGTTGTTATTTTTAATGGTGCGAATGCTCTACATCCACTTTCCTTTATTTTCAAAAATGTAATATATCATTATTAACTATAGTCACCACGTTGTGCAATACATCTCTTGAAATTCTCCTGGCTGAAATTTTGTGTCCTTTGACCAACATCTATCTTTACCTTTTTTCCCTAATTGTGAGGTGCTGATTCCAGGCCAGGAGAGAAAAGCTGAGAGAGCCTCAGGCTGCTGTGCCCAAACCCACTGAGCACTCAACTCCTAGAATAGGCATTTTACTTGGAGAGAAGCTTGTTGTTGTTCCCAGTCTCAGCACCAGAGTCCTAACCGAGAGGTTTTTCCTGGAGAGGAAGCAGTCTATAAAACAGCTCCTAATCTCTTTCCACAGGAACTGGCCTTGTTTGCAACAGAAGGTGTGAAAGATCAAACCTATGGATACTTTTCTTTTTGTTTTTTGAGGCAGTCTCCCTCTGGCCCTCTGAGTAGAGTGCTGTGACATCATAGCTCACAGCAACCTTAAGCTCTTGGGCTCAAGAGATCCCCTTGCCTCAGTTTTTTTTGTTTTTATTTTGAGACAGAGTCTTACTATGTCGCCCTTGGTAGAGTGCTGTGGCGTCACAGTTCACAGCAACCTCCAGCTCTTGGGCTTAAGCAATTCTCTTGCCTCAGCCTCCCAAGTAGTTGGGACCTCAGGTGCCCACCACAACGCCTGGCTATTGTTTTGTTGCATTTGTCATTGTTATTTAACTGGTCTTGGCCAGGTTCGAAACTGCTAGCTGCGGGGTAACCACTATGCTTTGGGTGCTAAGCCTCATTCTTCTTATTGATTTGTTCTTCCCTGACTGCTATAGTATGATTGTTTTTCTACATAACTAGAATCATACTATGTAGATTGATGGGTGTGAAGTTTATTTGCTCTTTTGTTTTTTTGTTTGAATACCTTTTGTATGTTTTCAATGGAGCCGTCAAAAGTGTTGCTTTTTTTTTTTTTTTTTTTTTTTTTTTTTATACAGAGCCTTAATCTTTCACCCTGGATAGAGTTCCGTGGCATCACAGTTCACAGCAACCTCCAATTCCTGAGCTCAAGCAAGTCTTCTGCCTCTGCCTCCCAAGTAGCTGGGACCACAGGCGCCCACCACAACGCCCGGCCATTTTCTTTGTTGTTGTTGTTGCAGCCATCATTGTTTGGCGGGCCCGGGCTGGATTCGAACCCGCCAGCTCAGGTGTACATGGCTGGCGCCTTAGCCCATTGAGCCACAGGTGCTGAGCCAAAGCTGCTGCTTTTTAAAATTGCCTCTTAATATCATTTGCTTGTTTTTTCCATTGAATCTTTTATTTTTAGTAGGTATATATATTATCTATAATCTGAGTACTGATATATATTACATATATTTTCATATATGGAATATATGAATACTAACTTTTCTATGTATAGCAAATATTTTCTAGTATGTGACTGTTCTCTTTACATGGGTTGTGTTGCTTTTTGCTATAGACATTTTAAGATATTTTTACAAAATCACAATTATCAACCTTTATCATAAAAGTTTTCACTGTTTATATGTTAAGAAATCCTTTCTTGAAGGATAGGGATAATTCGCCCATGTTATTTTCTGAGAATATAAAGTATTGACAGTTAGGTTTTTATTTTAAAATTTATTTTTGTATGCTGTGAGATAGAGATTTTAGTTTTCACCATTTGGCTAACTAGTTGTCCTGGCACCATGTAGTGAGTAGTCTGTCTTTTCCCCAGTGATATAATGGTTTCTCTATGATATACTGAGTTCCCTTATTTGTATTGGTTTGTTTTCTGATCCAGTGGTCTCTTTTTCTATACTTTCACCAGTCTTTCAATTATTTACACCAATTATTTCATTTACTATAGCTTTTTAAGGTTTGATATCAGGTAAAACAAAACTTCTGTCCTTATTCTGTTTTTTTTTTTTAATCAGTCTCACTTTGTCGCTCTTGTTGGAGTGCCGTGGCATCATAGCTCATAGCAACTTCAAACTCTTGGGCTCAGGAGATCCTCTTGCCTCAGCCTCCCTGGTAGCTGGGACTACAGGTGCTCACCACAACACCCAGCTAGTTTTTCTATTTTTATTTATTTATTTTTTAAATTATTTTTTATTAAATCATAACTTTGTAAATTGATGCATTTATGGGGTTCAGGGTTGTACAATGTGAAATTCTTATATTCAACTAAGTAACAAATCCATCACAATTATATTCATTTCTTAATAGTTTTGAAATGTACCATTGCATCATGCACATTAGGTGAGGTCCCCCCAGATACCCTCCCTCTTCCCATATCCCCACTCTCTCTCCTCTTCCCTTCTACTTTCCTCACTATAGTTATGTTTTGCCATTCATATGAGTGTGTAGATGGTTATATAGTGATTTCATAGTAGTATTGAGTACATTAGATACTTTTTCCCCCATTCTTGAGATACTTTACTAAGAAGAATATACTCCAGCTCCATCCAGGTAAACATAAAAGATGTGAAGTCTCCATCTTTTTTATGGCTGCATAGTATTCCATGGTGTACATATACCACAATTTGTTAATCCATTCATGGGTCAATGGGCACTTGGGCTG
>CAUYRH010162785.1:0-11209 GCA_963574655.1 Perodicticus potto | reverse complement strand
TCTCACTTTACATCAAAACTAGAAATGCTTAGGCCTTCTTAGGAAGACATAACAAAAGCTAAGACATGTTGAAAACTAGGCCTCCCATACAAATAGTTAAGGTATAAATGGAAAAAAAAATTCTTAAAGGAAATTAATAGTGATGCTCCAGTGAACACACGAATGATAAAAAGGCTAAAAGCCCGATTGCTGGTACGAGAAAGTTAGAGTCTTCCGAAAGAAAGATCAAACCAGCCGCAGCATTCTTTTAAGTCAAAGCCTTATCCAGAGCAAGGCTCTAATTCTCTTCAATCAAATAAAGACCCCAAAATGAGGGAGCTGCCAAAGAAAATTTCAAAACAAGTGCAAATTGGCTCATAAGGTTGCCAAAAAGAGTCATCTCTGTAACAGAAAAGTGCAAGGTCAAGCACGTGCTGATGTAGACGCTGTAAAAAGGTATGCAGAAGATCTAGCTAAGTAAAGGTGGGCCCGTGAAACAACAGATTCTTAATGCAGACATCACAGCCTTCTGTTTGAACAAAATGTCATCTAGGACTTTCATAGTAAGAGAGAAGTCAGTGTTTGGATTCAAAGATTCAGAGGACAGGTCGACTCTCGTTAGAGGCTAACACAGCTGGTGACTTTAAACTGAGGCCAGTGCACCTTGACCATTCTGAAAATCCCTGAACCCTAAGAATTATGCTAAATTTATTCTGCCTGTGTTCTCTAAGTAGAGCAACAAAGGCGAGATGATACCACATTTATTTATACCGTGGTTTACTGAATATTTTAAGGCCATTGTTGAGACCTAGTGCTCAGGAAGGGAAAAAAAAAAAATCCTGTTAAAATAACCCTGCTCACTGTCAATCCAGCTGATCCCCCAGGAGCTCTGGTGGAGATGTACAGAGAGAGATTGATATTCTTTCCATCCCTGTTAACACAGCATTTATTCTGCCTCCAGTGGATTGAGTAATTTTGATTTTTTTAACTCTTATTTAAGAAATACATTTCATAAGCCTGTACTTGCCTTCTGCAGTGATTTCTCTTATGGATCTGGGCAAAGTAGATTAAAAACCTTCTGCAAAAGATTAACTATTCTAGATGCCATTAAGATCGTTTGTGATTTATGAGAAGAAGTCAAAATATCAACTTTAAGAGGAGTTTGGAAGAAATAGATTCTGACGATGGAACAGAATTGCTGTAATCTCATGATAAAACTTGAATAAATGAGGGGTTGCTTGTAGGTGATTAAAGAATGTAATTTCTTGAGATGGAGTCTACTCAGGATGAAGATGCTATGAACATTTTTGAAATGACACTTTTCTAAAGGGTTTAGAAAATTACATAAACTTAGTTGATAAAGCAGTGGCAGCGTTTGAGAGGCTTAACTCCAATTTTGAAAGAAATTCTATGGATAGGGCAGCGCCTGTGGCTCACAGGACTAGGGCGCCGGCCCCATATACCGGAGGTGGCGGGTTCAAACCCAGCCCCAGACAAAAACTGCAAAAAAAAAAAAAAAAGAAAGAAATTCTATGGATAAAATGCTGTCACATAGCAACACATGCTCTAGAGAAATCTTTCATGAAAGATGTCAGTCAATGTAGCAAACTTGATTGGTGTCTTATTTCAAGAAATTGCCACCGCCACCTCAGGCTGGAAACCAGCACCCTGAAAAGTCGTCAGCCATCAACATTGAACAAGACTCTCCACCCACAAAAAGATTGAGATTTACTGAAGGCCTAGGTCATTGTTAGCATTTTTTTAGGAATAGAGTATTTTAAATTAAGTTATCTGCCGTATATTACTCTTTAAAGATAAGATGCTATTGCATATGTCACAGACTACAGTTTAAGGCAAACATAACTTTTATTTGCACTAAGAAAACGGAAAAGTTCTCATGACTATCTTAATTACCTTATTTACCTTATTGTGGCGTTCTGGACTAGAAGCCGCATTATTGCCAAGTATGCTTGTATGTATGTATGCTTGTATATCCGTAAAGGCTTTTGAAACTCAAGATTTATATGACTAATTTTTGTTTCATTTAATGACAGCAGTATCACATGGACTTAATTCAGCATGAACAGAAACATGTTGAGGGTTACTGAGCACTTAAAAAATATGGCTAATATGACTAGCAGAATAAATTTTTAATTTAATTTAATTTAATTTTACACATATTTAAACTTAAATACCCACATGCGGCTACTGGGCATTGGTTATTAGAGTTGCTAGAGCACTCCGAGGAAGAAAGATTTAGTGGTCTCAGTGACTCTTATTACCGAGAGTTTTTATTTAGCCAAGCGGACAACCGTGAGGCCAGCACTGCAGGTGGGCAGACCTGGAGCAGCTGAGCTACTATCAGAAAGGTCTGGACCTGTTCCAGGGCTGCCAGAAAACACTTGAGCTGAAACTTCTTAATTGACAGATGATATAACGGCCCTAACTCTATCAACTTCACGGTGGCAGTTCAGTTTAATATTGAGCAAATTATCAAATCAACTGATTACATATGTTTCAAAGTGTACCTCAAACTAGCATGAAGATGGCAACTAAGCCAGTTGGCAAGTAGCGTGGACATTCAGCAAATGTAATGCAATTTCACCCAGCACACTTCGAGGTTTCCACAGTTTCTCTGCAGGTTAATGTAATGTTAGAGTGGTGACAGCGGTGCTGAAACCCGTAATGCCCTCACCAGCATTTGTCTCAGCCTTTGTCAAAATATCATAATTGAAAGAATTAATCATGGAGAATAATAGCATGGCATTTTTTTAGAAGAAAAAAATCATTTAAATGATATCGAAAGAGAGGTACATAATAAACATGTCTTCAAATAAAGAGTATTCGCCTTCTTGCTATAACTCGAAATTACATATTGACAAACCTTAATCCTGGGAGTTGTTATTTACATGATTGTCATGAATAAAACAACACATTAGACTGTCATAGTTACAGGGAAAGCTAAATTAAAATCTGAAAACCACAAATATAAAATAGTTAAAGAGGAAAATCACAAATATAAAATAGTTAAAGAATTCCTTCTTCCAATTAAATGTTGGTCCTAAAGTTTTCAGAGTTTTTTCTTTTTATTTTTTTTTTTTTGAGGATTAGCAACACTTTAATGTGTTAATTTCTTCTATGTTTCTTTTCTTTTTTTTTTTTTAATTAAATCATAGCTGTGTACCTTAGTGCAGTCAAGGGGTACAATGTGCTGGTTTTATATACAATCTGAACTATTTTCATCAAACTATTTAACATAGCCTTCATGGCATTTTCTTAGTAATTGTATGAAGACATTTGTATTCTGTATTTAGTAAGTTTCACTTGTACCCTTCTAAGATGCAACATAGGTGTGGCCCCATCCAGAATGTTTTCTTTATGATACGCTCTCGTAGTTTTGATGTGCAACAGAAATAAGTGAACAGGAAGAAACGGAATATCAGGGTGCATTTAATTAATAACAGATACAGCATTCATGAGTGGTAAACAGAAGGTCAGGATTTATCTACAACTCAAATGTCCTATCGTCATCTTCTAAATATAAGACAAGATAGAGTGATCAGGAAGTCTGATCACAGAAATAAAAAAAAAAATAAAAATAGAAAATTAGCATGGAAAGTGGAAAATTGATAATTTCTAATATTTCGTTTATTGTTTTGGCTTTGGTAGCTATAGCTGTGCAGGCAGCCAAATTTTTATTCTCTTCATTTGACAGACATTTATTAAAGATTCATATGTGCTAAGGAATGAGCAATCTAATGTAAATTCATGCTACATTTCTTTATTCATTCAACAAACATTTATTGAGTTCCTACTGTGTGCCATCATGAATCTAGGGGATCAGGAGAACAGCAATAAACAGTACAAAGTAAAACTCCTGTTCTCCTGGAGCTTCTATTCCCCTGATAGATACATTTAAATAGACAATTCTAAACAACATGGAAGTTTGGTGATGGAAGTACATAAAAGGTAATAATGTATACCCATACCAAGTAATTACACAGCTGTGACTGGTGCTGTCAAGTTCATGAGGCCATCAGGAAGTTCTGACTGTGAGTCAAGTGGAAGTCAGAACACGACACAGAAGGGGAGAGAGAGAGGAGGTCCCAGTAGGAAGGTGTCTGGTAACCTAAGCTAAGAAAAAGTGGTGGAGATATGGTAATGACTGGCTCCCATGACTTTATTCGTCACGGGCAGCTAACAGATTAAGGAAACCTGGAACTTTTATAAGTCCTAAGACAATCAATATTTTACCTTGCCATGGTTGATCTCTGCCCCTAATTTTCTTTCTTTCTTTTTTTTTTTTTTTTGGCCAGGGCTGGGTTTGAACCCACCACCTCTGGCATATGGGGTCGGCGCCCTACTCTTGAGCCACAGGCACTGCCCTCTGCCCCTAATTTTATATGTTAAGAATCCTCTAGTGGCTCTCAACCTGTCAGTTGTGACCCCTTTGGGGGTCTCCTGCATATCAGATATTTACAATATGATTCATAACAGTAGCAAAATTATAGTTATGAAGTAGCAATGAAAATAATTTATGGTTGGGGGTCACCACACCATGAGGAACTGTATTAAAGGGTCACGGCATTAGGAAGGTTGAAAACCACTGCTCTAGATTCTTGAATTCCTGGGGAGAAATGTTACATCTCTCAGCAATAGCATCGTAACACTTTTATTTTTTTGCAGTTTTGGCTGGGGCTGGGTTTGAACCCGCCATCTCCCGCTTATGGGGCCGGCACCCTACTCCTTTGAGCCACAGGTGCCACCTCAAGTTTATAAGATTTTTAACCCCCCAAATCTGCCAACCACCTGCACTCCTCCAACGAAACCGGAAGGGCATGGGGCCTCTGTCTCCCCAAATTCAGGCTTATTTTCGGTTATCTTTATTTGTTCTCTTTCCATCTCAGACTGTGATGGCCCCTGTTCTTCTCTGTTCACTCTCTTGCTTCTTGATCCCTTTTACTGAGTCCTCTGTCATGTAGACACGTGTGATGCTCCATCCTCAGCCGTATTAAATTCACAACTGATTTCAATCCACAGCTTCAAATATCTAGCAATGACTTTTCTTACGGACATCAAATTCATGTTGCCATTCGCTTAGAGGATTCCATTCCCTCAAGGGAAACTTAGAACACACATTCCAAGACATACATTCTTCGCTCCCACCTTCATTCTCCAATGGATGCATTCGGATCATTACTAATGCTGAACTAGTATGATAAGTTTTTATAGAAACTCAGGCATTTCACTTGGCTCTGATCCCTCCAAACGTAGCCTAGTGCTTGGCACAAAGTAGATCCTTACTAAATATTGGGTAAGTGGATGATTTAATAATGACATATTAACAAATATGCATTTGATATTAATGCTTAAGAAATATAGTAATGGAATAGCAAGTGGAGCATGGGGTCATTGATTTCAAATAAAAAAACCCCTAGTTAATTTTTCCCAGCATCATGTATCCCCTGCATACTCCCCGAGTTCTCTTCCATGCACCTCTGCCTTATACAAGGACAGTGCCACGGGATTTGGTTATTTGACTCATGTTTCCCAGGAATGTCAGAATGAAGTCACAGAGTCTGAGACGTAGTTAGAAATTTTTATCTGGAGGTTTTGGTAATAAATCAAAGTGAGATACGATTCTCAATGGGTAACAAGATTGGTGTCAGGTGCATAACTAGTGATTTGAGTCAAGTAAGCAAGTCTGCCTACAAGTTTTAATGGATGTGAGGTCCGGTTCTTCCATTAAAGATTAAAGGAACTGAAAGAGACAGATTGTTAACCAAACTTTCTTCTCATGTTCCCTTTGAATTATTAAACTAAACACACCTCCACCCATATAGCTGATACTTTAATGGTCTCTTCCGTCCAGACCAGATCTTAAATCAAGCCAGTTAGCCCAGACTGGCCTCCTTCGATTCACTGACCTTATTAAAGGTCTGTACTCCTGAAGCAAAAATTCTTTTCCCTTCTGTGGTGCACGTCTCAGGGGGGCTAATTTATAGGCAATATTTTAACACTTTTTGGAACAAGTTAGCTTTAGAAAAGAGAAAAGCTTGTACTTGCTTACCAAGCAGCAAGGGGAGAACAAAGAAAACCTCTGCTGTTCCTGGAGCTGTGCTGTCCCTTCTCTGCAGTCCCCACCACGCTCGCAGGGCACAGCTACACTCTCCCACAGCGTGAAGTCACCAACTCTCCATCCCCAGCGTGAAGTCACCAACTCTCCATTCCGTCACTTGTGCCTAATTAGCTGTTGATGGCCATTTCCCTTCCCCACAAGTTTCACAATGTTCCCTGCAGTTCCTTTTTGGCAGCTCTTAGCTTATTAGGAAGGTACTGGAACTCCTGATGAATAGATAAACAGCCAGCTGTATTTTGCCTTTGCCTGTGTTGAAATTTGAATGAACAAGCAATGTTTTTTTTCTTTTAAAACAAAACAGTTTTGTTCTCCCCACCCATCTTGACTCTCTGGAAGTGTAGCAAACAATGTCCATACCTGCTGTGACGTTTGTACTTGATCTCACTAACATCTGCATTTGACACGCCTTAGCAACTCTTTAAGGCTTCAGAGGACCCATTGCACGGCTGCCATCATCCTAACAGCGCACCCTTAAGCGATGATTCTATCCTACTAACTTGGATTGATGACTTCGGAGTCCGTGCAGAGTCCTGTGTATTATGCTGAAAGATTTTTCTAGTTCCTATTCTTGGACATCTTCTTTTCACAGGGGCACAAATCAAGTATACAAAGTTCTGCAAGTATTGGTTTGCCCTTGGGAAGCTATGCTAACTCTTCTACCATTGTGTGATGGCCTTATTTAGTATCTTGCTTTAGCTCTGATGTCGTCTTATTATCTTTATTTTATTTTATTATTTTTTTGAGACAGAGTCTCACTCAGTCACCCCGTAGTTGAGTGCTGTGGTTGCTCACAGCAACCTCAAACTCTTGGGCTCAAGTGATCCTCTTGCCTCAGCCTCCCTAGAAGCTGGGATTACAGCCACCTGCCACAGCGCCAAGCTATTTTTGAGACACGGGGTTTTGCTCTTGCTCAGGCTGGCCTTGAACTCCTGAGCTCAGGCACTCCACCCCCCTTGGCCTCCTGGAGTGCTGGGGTTACAGGTATGAGACACCACACCTGGACTATTTTATAGTCTTTAAATAGATTAAAGATGCCATTTCCCTTGGATAAGAAGGCTGCCAGAGAAGATCTCTGAGGAAGTGTACTAGATAGAAAACAAATCACAAGTCAGAGGCAAACACAGAAGATAGTAGATAGATTTAGAAAAGGAGAATAATATGGGGCAATGAGTGGGAGGAAGAGAGCCAAACGCAAGGGGCGTCATCCTGAGGGCTTAGACAATATAAATAGGCAGATTTCAACCAGGTAGATGTAAAACCCGTAGATGTAAAAATCACATCCTAAGATGGACCTTTAGTTAAGTGGAATTATAATCTAAATAAAATAGGAAAGGGAATTTAATCATTTTGAGGCATCTGGAGTTGTCAGCAGATGCTGCTCTTTAGAATTTATTTGATTTACGAATGTCTTCTGGATTACCCTTCTCTCAAGTTCAAGTACTAGACGGAAAAACATGATCTTTTAGGAACTCATTATAAAAGAAGGATATAAAAAAAAGAGATACAACTGGAATGGTAACTAACTTTGCCATTGAGAAGGTTGGTAATAGTGAACTTCACCAACCAAAGGAAGTTACAACTTAATATTTTGTCATATTCCCAAACCCACAGCCACCAAAACAGTTGAATGGATTTAAGAAATTATCAGAGGCCTGGGTGTGTGAGAAAACTTTTCTTTATTCTTTTAGCTAAACTTAATATGTACAAGCTGGCAACATTCTTCCTTCATGTGTTCATACAATATTCCAGGTATGACAATAATAGAGCACACTTAGATACATAGGAAATGAAATTTGGTCTTGGGAAAAAAAGGTGGAGAAGTTAGATGATGCTTTCTTACCGCACGCGGTTCAGTCGTCATTTGTTAAGTAAACCCTGACTTGATCCTACAACTGGACAAGGTCTATTTCAGCTTGGCAGTTGCGTTACGTGTATGTTTGTATTAAAGTTTTCAAAACATATTCAGACTTTTTCCCCCTAAAACATCCCCTAGCTTCTCATCTAGGTACTCAAATATAATTTTTGAAAAATATGACATTCATTTGAAAGATATCACATTCCAGTCTGCCAACCTTGAATCCCTCTATTCAAATCCCTCTATTCAAAACGCCTTGTGTTTTACGAGGTGGAAAACACAGGAATGGGATGAAAGACCTTTTCCTCAAGGTCTCAGAAGCGGCCACACAAATGGTCACAGTCCTCGAGTTTGCTGACTCGCTGTTTCACTGGTGTACATTTTTGGCCACTTTATCCTACACCTTTCTTCTGAGTTAGAATCTTCTTTCTTCTACCCAAGCTAGGGGATCCACTTCCTATACAAGGACATTTCCTTTTCTGTTGCTGAACTCCAAACAAGATAACTTTAGCAAACCTGAAACCATTTGTTGTGAGGTGAGGTATTACATCAATTGAACTGATTACTTTACCTAACTGCTACCATTGATTTCTTCAGTTTTGGCTTAATAGCTTTTGTTTTTTTGGTGCTTAATTGATAAATAGAATGAGGAGGGGAGTGAGAAATTAAATTTCTGTGAGGCTTATCTCAAAATGAAGCCCAGAAATTTCCCAGCTGGAATTGTCAAGGAAAACCCAACGGGGCATTGGCACTGGCACATTCTCCCCTAATAACTGCGGTGTCCTGAGAACCAATCACCTCCTATTCCCATTTTCCCCAGAACTGTGACTTACTCCCAAATAGTTAAAAAAAGTCAAAAGAATTTTAATGTAGATATAGACATATTTCAAGGGGGAGGGCGTCCAAAGAAAGACTAAAAAATACAGAACACCATTCTTTGGATTTTAATCCAAAACCATTAAGTATGTACTAGTATTTCCCAGGGGAAGGGAAATGAGACGATATGGGGAATCTCTGTGACCCCCATGTTGACCAGCAGCTCTCACATGTGAGCCCTAAACTGTAGAATCATTTGATGAAATGTAATTTATGTGAGCAGAAATCATACAACTCTTGGGGTGAAAGTACCTTAGAAAGTTTATAGCAGTGAAGTTGGAGGAGTGAGGAGGGATGGCTGGCACACAAGTGTCCAGATAACTTTGCTAGAAAGGATGAAACCTGCAATTGGAATTATCATTGCTTGTTTCAGTGGGGAAAAAGAGCTACAGAGAGATTGGTGATGGGAGAAATATAATTAATGTTTATATTTTAAAACACTTGACTTCTTAGTGTAAAGGTATCATTCTGCCATTTATCTTATCAGACGTCGTTGCCAAAAGGCAGTCCAATGATCTCTCACCATGCCAAAAAGTAGCATCCATGGGACATAATTTTATCAAGGAGAGTACAATTGCCACACCGTGAGCCACTCATCCAATAAATAGATGCCACCAAAAAGGAATGACTACAGCTAAATCTGCATTTAATCCAGACCCTTTGTGGATCATGAAAATCTTTAAAAGTGTGTGCCAAAGCATGTGATTGCAAGTAGATATTATCTCAGTGGTGTTTTCTTTTCCACCAGGAAGATACATAACATTTGTGTGTTCTGCTAACCAACCAACACATAAACGGAATCAAAAGGCTATGGGGAAGATGGTAGTGGATAATGCACCTTCGGTTTACTTCCATATGTATGCAAATGACAGTTCTGTGTCTCCTGTATGAAGCAATGCTGAGCTAATAGTGTTGAGCCAGGTGCATTCTACTGCATTTTTAATTGCATTGGTGAATTTCCACTTATTCATAACAGTGGCCCACCCACCACACCTTTGCCTGTGTGGTCATCTCAGGGACTGATGCATGCATTTCCATAAAGCTGGCTGAGGTCCACGTGCAGGAGAATGAGGTCCACGTGCAGGAGATGGCCATGGAACATGACCATAAAGTCTAGGCAGCCCATGAGGGGACTCGCCATGTGACAATGGCACTCTTCGCATCAGATCTAACCACGTGCGCTACCAACCTTGAGGCTAACTCTGACTTCAGAGGATCCCATTGAGAAATCCTTGAACATAATATGATGATACTGATTTCTGGTTTTGTCATGGAAGAGAAACATGTATGAATATGTGGTCGATGATAATTTTTATTCAAAATGTACTGTTACCATCAAGGCATAGGAATAATTTTAATGGAATGGAAAATAGGAATCCTTTCTCATTTTTGGTCAATTAATTTGTAGGTCCTGTGGATGTCAATATTTTAGCTAAATGTAATCCCTGCCTCTCAAATCCATGTAAAAATGATGGCACCTGTAACAGCGATCCAGTTGACTTTTATCGGTGTACCTGTCCTTATGGTTTTAAGGTAAGTAGAACCTGTCACAAGAGCTATGATTTGAAAATACACCTTTCCTTGGCCTGCCTTTGTTCCTCTACTACATTTTCTCCATGATTTATATTCAACTTTAATTGCCAATTTCCTCACAGGGACAAGACTGTGATGTCCCCATTCACGCATGTATCAGTAACCCATGTAAACATGGAGGAACTTGCCACTTAAAAGAAGGAGAAAAAGATGGATTCTGGTAAGTAATTAGTCTGTGATCTTCTGTGTCTGAAGGATTGGAGCAAGAATAAGCAAACATGCATTTTCCTTTTCAAATCAAAGAACATTATTTTAAAAGAATTTCAGAGTAAGGACAATAAGTATTAGTCCCTCTAAGGAATATTACCATATTAGAAACAAATGGAGACACCATCCAGTGTCAGCTTGGGATGCTATAAAAAAAAAAATTATCAACTTGCCCATACACACATTATGATTAATCAAATCACTTTAGGAGAAGACAAAAGATTGGCACTACTAATTAATAGCCAACTGGTCCCCTACTGAAAATCATGTATTCATCTTTTGTTTTGCTTATTGCTTTAGTGGTATGTAATGATACGATGTAGATGCCACGGACACAGGATTTTTTTTTTTAAATATATGTATTTTATTATTCTTCATTACATTATTTCCGCCCCCACCCCTCCGTGGTAAGACAGAAATGATTTACAGAAAAGAATACAGAAAACACCAAAGCTCCTGGTAAAGGGAGAGATTTCAAGTGAGGAGAGAGAAGCTCTCTCCGTTCCTCTCCTCTAGCCTCAGCATAGTTCTATTCTCAACAACGCGTCCTTGCTTCTCTA